>JBBMOE010000020.1:4814287-5007333 GCA_037975065.1 Chaetodon trifasciatus | reverse complement strand
AGAGAGAGAGAGAGAGAGAGAGAGAGAGAGAGAGAGAGAGAGAGAGAGAGGGGAAAAAAGGGAAGGATAAAAAACCAGATAGCTAATCTAGAACTTCACCCTGACAGCAGTAAAAATGAGGGCATCTGAGGACAGAGATTTGAAATATATTGGGGTTCAAATATATAGGGATTTAAATATATTAAGATTTATTCTTATCTCAACCAATGACTACCAGGCAGCAACTGCATTTACCATCATGACCAACTGGGAAGAAGAAGTTACATAGACATAGACAATGTCTATGTGCAAGGAAGTTCAGTTTTAATCGCACCAAGTTCAGTCAATTTAGCTGAGGCTTTCACTTTAATTCAGTGTAATCCAGGATTGTGGTTTGGATTTAATCAGGGAACTATTTCTCATGGTCTGAGATTAGATGACGTTTGTGCCAAAAAACACAAGCACGGATGTCATTATACCCAGATATATAAAGGCGCTATCACTGGACTGAATATTAGCACAATTAGATACTTTTGTGATTCTTTCATTTTTGTACTCTATTAATTATGATGACAGCTCAGTGATACAATTTCATCTCCTAATCCCTACAAATACAGTACACTCAAAATACTAATGTTTTGCAATGCACATAAAAACACATTATGCAAACACACATCTGACATCATGTCTACATCAAGGCAATCCTCAGTAGACATTTAGGATCATTCTGATCCACTTCAGGTCATTCACTCTAAGATTATGCATTTACTTAAAATGGCATCCACCAAAACCACTGACTGCCCCCTGAGCTCTCTTCAGTGTATGTGCGGTTAAGTGTCCCACCCACAGAAAGTGACAAGGATCATTAGGGAGAGGAGAGGGCATAAATTAAGTTAAAAAAGAGAGAAGGAGAGGAGAGAGAGAGAGAGAGAGAGAGCATGAACGTGACAGTGACAAATGACAGCAGGAGAGGAGACAATCACAAGTGGAGATAGGTGGAGAGAGACACGGTAACACACACGCACACGCACACACACACACACAAGTGGCCTTGTGGGAGTTATGTGAATTAAACTAGGTTGGTGGTTGCAGTGATCAGCAGACCACACTGACAGTATGAATGGACTTAAATGCATTAAAACCCACATGGGAACTGCAACGGTTGAAGTGTTTGCTGAGGATAACTGAACAGAGAAAGACACAAACAAACACAAACGCATCAAACCCGCCTCATCCCGTCCATCCTATCACTCCCTGTCATTTTTGCTCTATTGTCACGACCAGGTGTAGAAAGGTCTGTCATGAAAGCAGCGATTTTGCTCTTGAAAAAAAGGATGAGTGGGAATTAATTTTACATGTTTTGTGCTGTGTGAATCATGCATGGCATGAAGAGCTGGTCACAAAACAAGAGCAGTGCAGCAATACACCTTTCAGTCTACATCCTCTCTCTTCTCCGTCTCTCATGATTGTGTCTTCAATCCTTTCCTTTTGGTGCAATCTCTCTCTTTCTTAAACACACACACACAGTTACTGAACACATTTGGTGTATGTGTGTGTGACCGTGTTGCAATGAGTTACATCAGAATCTGCAGTGACCATCAACTGCTACACACACATGTATCCACACACTGACATGTCTCAGTATCCTTGTGTTGATCCTCCGTTGCTTAACTTCAGTCTCTAATCAGGGCTCCCTCAACTGCCTTATGCATGACCCCGGTTTTGTGTGCCAGGATTCCTAATTTCAAAGACGCAAAGTTTTTAAAGGGCATATTGAAAAGTTCAAAAATGTATTATGCAGAAGTGGCATTTTTAAAACAAATTCCTATATCAAACATGTACAAATAAGAAATTTTTGGTGACCTCCATGTCTGGCGAGTTCAAGGTTGAGAAACTCTCACCTATACCTAAATGTCTAACCTCAAGCTTTTGGCCAGTGATGTTCTAAATAAATCACTGTTTCCCTGTTTGCAGGCTGTTGAACATTGCACTGTTTGTCAAAGTTAAATTATTGCTGCATTTGTGGATTTTTTAAAACCATCTTGCACTCACAAACCCAATGACAACATAACCTTGACACTGATAAAAGCAGACATGATATTCACTGTGATGGATGACCCATCTAAACCTAGTTTAACGTCTCTGCAAGGTGAATTTTATTTCGTAGTGAAATAAATGGAAACGGATGGCTGCCTGGTATAATACTTTAACCTTAAATTGAAGTCCTGACCTTAAAATAAACTGCTTTTATGTCTCCTGAATGGGGTTGGTTCCCTGCAACATGACTGAGGTTGTGGGTTTGTTTGAAGGATAAACACACATGTGTATTAAGTCACACACTCAAACACACACATACACAGAGTATAACAGCAATGTCATACAATCCGTTGGGAGAGGTCTACCTACAATCTGTGGAGTAATCACTTGTGTAATTTAAACAGTGATTAGGAGATAAAGTGCCTTTCTGTACAAATAGTACAGTGACGAAGCAGAAAAAAATGGCTGCCAAAATGAAAAAGTGAGGAACCACGTGCTTCACTTGCTGACACCCACTTGCAGTGTGGATATTGTCATTGAAATGGCTGATTACTATTTTTTTTGAGGCTGTCATGGAAGTTCACTGGTCTGCAACACTGCATGTTAACAATACACTGGAGTGTCATAACAGAGGGAAATTGCAATAGCTTAAAATGAACAAATAATGTGGATTTGAATGATGAATTAAAATATGCTCTGATTGGTTCTCATAACGAATTCAGCACAGAACATTGTTAATGCGCACAATGATCATGATGAGTGTTTGTCTATGTGTGTGCCCGCATGTATGTGGATGCTTGTGCTTCTATGAGCTTTAATATGTGCAGTGATGAATGTGCACTCTGGAGTGTGTATGTGAGTTAGAGAGCACACACATCTACATATTTGTGTGGGCGTATGGAAATAAATGTGCGTGTGTGCCTGTGCCTTTGTGTTCGTATTTCTGCATGTGTGAGGTGGAGATGGAGGCAGCGGTGTGTGCGTTTGTGGGAATAAGCAGGTGGCTGTGTGTGTGGGTGCACCTGGGAGCTGATGATTCTCTGGGAGGATCTCTCTATGTTGGCGGGCAGACCAAAGAATGCAGGTCTGTCATCCTCGGGGAGATTCTCTATTACGTTGCGGTAGTCCTGGGAAGACACACAGACAACTACGGATCTCACACAGAAATGCTGAAGAGAAAGAGAATGTCAACATGGTGCCTATTTTCATCATGTCAACATTTAGCTTTTCAGCAACATGCACTACTCAATTGGAAAAGTAACAACTTGTTAGATTGCTGTGTGCGAGTATATGATAAATAATGGTGTACTCTCCTTAATTAGATGTGTTTATACGGTTTGATGCAGCTTCTCTTATAATATCCATTTGGCACTTCCACTTACTACTGACCTTTAAATTGTACAGATTGTCAATTCAAAGTATACATCTCCACACTGACTTCATTTGCATGGCAAAGATGGTCTTTCAGTACTTCTGCAGTATGCTTACTTATTTCAGTAGAACCTCTATCTTCTATCTAATGAACAGTTTTGGGCCTGTATGCCATGTATTTTTTTGTGTATACTAAGCTGTATCGACATAATGCAAAGCAACAGAAAGAACACAACCAACTTGAGGCTAACTAATTGGATGTATTTGTAGTGGCTACTTTATAAACCAACTTCAAATGAAGCTCGACACAGCATGGACTAATGAAACTTCAATACTGACCAAACCACAAATAGTAAATCACACGAGGGAAAAGCTTGGGAGCATTAATTCAGTAGCCTTTCTTGAACTGTTTATGCTTCTCTGCCAGTGCACCTGGGACCATTAGGAAGAGCAGACATTGCGTCTTAAGATTTAAAATACATAAAAAAAAAAGAAAACATTGCATTTCTTTTTTCCATGTGCCTATCCCTGCAACTGTGAATTAAAATGTGTGAATGCCAACACTGTGTCACCCTGACAACCTACCAATATGGAGCAAGAGTTTGGGAGGCTAATCTGAGGTGGAAAGAAGCGCGTTCCTCCTCTGCTCCTTCTCTGACCGGCTGAGAGGGCGGACGACAGGAGATGTGCGGAGAAGAACTGCTCCAGGTAGGAGCGTAAGATGCGGAGGTCAGAGGGGTTGTCAACACGTCCACCATAGATGGCACTCTCCAACAGGCCGTGGACAAACTCCCATTGAAAAGGTTTCCCACCTTGAGAGATATCAAGACACACAAAGACAGCTACAATCATGAGTAATAAGTCCTCACAGAACAAAAGAACACTAATGTGTACACACATACGCAGAGTACGTGCATACAGACAGATAGGGAGATACAACAAAGGGCAAATGCTCATGTTAGAAAAGCAAAGCTGAGCTGCCCAATTCATGCCTCAAACCCACAGATTCCACTACTCTTAACCAGATGTGCTGCAGAGCAGAACTCTCCACTGCATTGTAGTGTTTGTTACCAGTACACCTACCTTCAAAAAGCCTGTCAATGATCTCAAAGCCAGCACGAAGGTCCGACAAAGAAAACTCATAGAATTTAGTCCAACCCTGGAAAAAGCACACGATGGGAAGAACAAAAATTACAATATATTCATTTTACTAATACTCACATGGCTACTATACTACTAATGGGTTACCTCTAGAATTTGTCAACCAAACAGGAAAAGGTGGCACTCAAAGTCCAGCATCACACATAGCATTTGAGGCTTGAAGGATCATCAAGCCCACATATTCCCTTTTTTTCTTAATCTTCTAACAACCGTATGCAAATGTAGTCTTAATTACCATGACTGCCATATTTTTCTATCACAGATGTGGAATACACTCACCTGAGAAAGTAAAGACAGCTGATATCTAATCAGTAACATAATGTCTCTTTGGCTCTCATTTTCATGTTTATTGTTTATTGTTTAAAAGGATCCCCATTAGCTGTCACCAAGGTGGGACTAGCTAGTCTTCCTGGGGTTCACACAGAAAGACAAACACAAAACAAAACAATACACAAGATACGAATCATAATACACTAAACAATGATAATCTACAAGCATTGAAACATTATTAGACATCGTTATAAACATCATCAACAGTTATTCAGAACAGTTCATGGATATTGCAGTCCTTCCTACATTCCTACAGTAGGTACGTCCATTCCTTGCTCACAAATTTAAATAGTGCATCCTCAGATGGAACTTGAAAGATACTTTACTATTCAATTTACATATATACAATTTATATAGTATGTAGTATGTTTTTAATCCATCATGTGTATTAGCAATAGTTGAGACAATCAATCAACACATCTGCATGAATTTACTTGCCTCTGCATTGACCTGCTCAAATTTTACACAGTTGCACTTATTGACACTCTTCAGAAACCCTGCGCAACAAAGGTTTTATAATAATACAGCTCCAATATGAATTGCCATAACAACCTGCTGCAAGGGAAAATCTTAAGTAGCTGTTGAATGAAGGCTACCACTGTTAGCCTACAATTCACTCTCTCAGCTTTTCTCGATCCAACTGTCCGCTTACAAGCAAACCGCTTTTTACCGTTAGTGACTAAATCACAAAAACGAAGATGAGTCCCCGTTTTGCACATACAAAGACACGCTACAGTGAAAAGACAACACAGACAATACATATGCAAGCATGCGGAGAGAACCCAGCACTGATCATTTCAGAGGAAAAAAGAAAAAATCACATAAGTGTTAAAACATAATTGAGTCTGAGGGCAGTCTCGATTTGCAAGTATGTGTTTGTTGCACTTCACTGGTATTCAGTCAGCAGGTGTAATCTGCCCACTGAGGCTGTGGGTGGATGAGGTGAGGGGTGGAGGAAAATGGTAGGCATGTTCAGTAATTCTTTGAATGATTAAGTGTATGTTGTTTGTTCATTCTGGACTGCATGTTTCCACTGCATTTGATAAATGTGTTTACATGTGTATGAGTGAAATTGCACTCATGCATGTACGCACTTGTTTAATGTATTGGCTGCTTATTCAGTGAATGATTCAATGTATGGGTCTTACAGTATAAAGTTGACTGTGTGTGTGTGTGTGTGAGAGTGTGTGTGTACGTTTCTTGAACATATCCTTTCAATTATTTTGTGGCAACATCAGAGAGTGTACTACTTAGCCGCATGCTCACTAGTTATAATTGGCCACTCTACTTGTAGTCCTATAGCCATCAAACAAAAACCCTGATCTTTCTTGTGCTGTAGTGCTATGATCACACACACATACACACTCTCGTTCCTCCATTTGTCTCATTCTTTCTTTTTCTCTCTCAATGTCTATTTCTGTGTTTGTAAATGAGACATTTTTACAGACATGTAGAAATGATAAAACAGTGAGGGCAGAAATGAGAAGGGGGGGCAGCAAATGAAGCGAGAAGGGAGTAAGTGATGGTGGAGTGGACGAAAGGAGCTGTGACTGTTTCAATAATTGGGTGATCATGTTCTCAGATGAGGAACAACATTACCATCTCAAATGAAATCACTTACTAGAGATTCAATCATTGAATCTCTAGTAAAGCGCTCGTGTAAAGAGAGAGAGACAAGGCGACATTAGTCAAGGGAGGGGGAGCAGTAAAAAGAAAATGAGGGGAAAACAAGTAAGTAAGAGGAAAGTGAGAGAATCTAACGAAGGAGGAACAGAGAGACAAGAAGCTCAGACAATATGTGCTTTCTGCATGGTAGTTCTGAGTGTTTACATTCAACTATAGGCCACACTACAGGGGAACGGTTAAGGGGGACCACTGAGACCAAGCCTGAGGGAGGCGGAGAGAGACAGAGTGAGGAGAAACATGTGTGTGGCAGATTAAAACATGTCCTTTGCTCCAGCTCTCCCCAGAGTTTGGGTTTTATTGAGAGTGTATTGATTGCATGTTGGTTAAGCATACAAAAAGAGATACCTTCCTGGTGTAACTGCAGACATGTCATATTATTGGATTGGACAGACCACTCTGAGGCATCAAAGGGACAAATGAGTCCCAGTGTTAAGACTCCTCGTGAGCTGCCAAACTGTGAAGGCAATTATTTAAATTGACAAATAGAGACATGACATGGTAAACTGCAGACAGTATCAAGTAATTACGGGCACAACCACGTCTTCTTTTCGCTTGTGTAAAAATGTCTCTGGATCTTCGTATTTGATTAGTTGGGACTCGCACTGCTCATTGTTTTCGATTTGCTATCTATTTTGTGCTGAACAAATAGTCTGGTTTTCTCTATAGGGATGCAAATGGTGTCACTCTTTACAGCCCGTTATGTGGAGATGATTTACCACCAGCGCTGTAGTTCAAATGAGCAAATGCTGCGCTCAGCCTCGAAACGTTTTGAGCTGATTGTGGCACACGTTAAACACACCATTTTGATTTATTTGGAGCTGTTGTGAAAACTGTTAAAGCTGAGTTACACTTCAGTTTAAAGAATAGAGTAATTACTAACATCACATGCAGTGGGTCAATGAAATCCATTTCAGTTGACACTTATAACATGTCTCCTTCGAAATACTTGACCTGACATTGCCAAACCTTTTGGTCCACAAGCAACGTGCCTGAAGAGTATCAGGTGGAGAGATTGCTCTCAAGCCTCACCATTGGGTGTTGTGTGCATGTTGACTGGCAGGGAAGTTTACAACAAAGACTAAAATTCATGCACACACACACACACACACACACACACACACACGTAAACACACACAAAGACTCTGCCGGAGGCACAGCAAAAAGAGCAAATGGGTTTGCTATCGACGCTGGTCCATGAGGACAAAGAGAACTGATCTCTAGGGTAATTTTTGTTCCTCTTTCTGCTGGTGTTCATGTGCGGACTATGACTTATTTTGTCAGTGTAACTTCCTCCCTGTGGATATCAGGTCTGTATAGTTTGTGTATTTGTTTTTAATGACTAGAAACGGCAAGGAAATAAGCATAATAAATTATGCACCTGTGACAACCAGCGTGAAGATTAGGGAAGATAAGGCTATATACTGTATGTGTGAGTATGCATATATACATATTTGAGCATTAAAGCACATTATTATATGTAGTATTAAAGTTAAGTGTTTACATGCTAATGCCAGCGGCATTCATAAAGAAAGCTTCTGCATCTGGGACTGATACAACATTTGCACAACTGCTGCATTTTTCCTCTTTTAAATGGCTTTGTAGTGTTTCAGTAGTTTGAGTTTATTATCCTGAAATGAAATTGTAGAACTATGACCACTTGTGTCTATGTTGGGGTGTTTGTGTGTTTTACCTGTGGTATGTACTTGCGTCTCTCTTGGCAGACAGCATGGAACCAAGCCAAACAGAATAGAGACTGGGCCCTGGCCAGGATGCCTCCTACACACAACAAGCAATGTGTCAGAACCAAAATAACTATAATAATCAAGCATTTTCAGAGTGTTTTATAAACCTTGAGGGCAGTTATTTATTACTATTATTAATAATATTAATAGTAGTAGGAGTAATATTATTATTAATCAAACAATATACAACAGAGAGCACTGACAGGAGAATCAAGCATGCTGTATTCTGCTACAGATGGTTTAGACTGTTTTCACTGCTGTGCTGTTGCCCCATTTGCAGCTGTTCCTCCTTTGTCCCAGAACATGAAACTTGCTGGGATTTGTTTATTCACAGGACTCATAATCTGAGCTAATAATCATACATTGATATCACTATGAGTGATCACTGTAACACCTCATTTATGATAAAAAACATAAACTTAAATCTGAGAAGAGAAGAGAAGAGAAGAGAAGAGAAGAGAAGAGAAGAGAAGAGAAGAGAAGAGAAGAGAAGAGAAGAGAAGAGGGCACCTTTACTGATCTGCTCTGGAGTCCATGATTCATATGTTCTCAAAAGATTCTTCTTCAAACCAGGAGGAGCCTGGAGATGGGAAAGAAAGGGAGGACAGACAGGGAAGGGATAAGGTAAAGAAGGACAGAGGGCAAGGGGAAGACAGAGAGGATTTTATTACGATGGAATCTTCTGCAAAATCCAACAGAAGTTGTAAGGTCCAAACGTAGTGCTGTCACACAGGCACAGAAACATGGAAAGACATAGGGAGACGTTAATCATGACGGACAGACTTATGTGCTGCATGGTAAGACGGTAAGGGACATGTTGGGCAGCACAACAAAGAAAACAAACAAGAAAAACAATAAAGCTGGGTTCTGAACCCAGGATCTCATGTTTACTCAACATGTTTACCAGACTAGAAACTAAAGGACCACAGCACATGTTCCTTATACATGCATCACATCTACAAATTTAAAAAGTTTGTATGTAGGGCAAATGTATGTATCGATGTCCTAGTGAGCATTCAAGAAGACTAATCTTGACATGGAGGCCCTGACACAGTTTCAGTGTGTTGATAGCATTTTAAAACATGAAAGTAAGAAAATCCCAAATCCCTCTATATTATAGTAATGTGTGAGCTTGTATAACTGTGAGACTGGGAGATAAAATTTTGAGAATTGGGTAGTTTTATCCAGACATCCACCAATGTATGATTCTCAAATCCAGTTTATCAAATATGTGTGCCTGGCAAGAGCAAAAAGAAACTGCGAAATGGAATTCGGGACGTGTGTCATGTTGAGTCTTCTCACAGTCTGTTTGGTGTTGTTGTGTTTTAGGCTTCAGTATGTCACTGTGCAGGACCAAAAAACACTTGACCACATGTAAAAAGCCTTTCTGTCATTACAGCATTCTCATATTACTTTAGCCAAAGAAAAAACAAAAACTGGACGAGTCTGACAACATGGAAACACTGAACGAGCAAGGGGAAGAGAAAATAGATCACATTAATTCTAAGTCATTTGCAGCTCACCATCAGTGTCTCTGGGAAGTACAAGATTCTAGGAATAAACTGGAAAAGCATTGTTTGGTCAGGGTTGGACACCCAATAGCTATTACCATGAGGAAGGTCAACAGTGAGTTCTGCTCTTATATATATCTTCTCTTATATATATATATATATATATACACACACACACACACACACACACATACATGAGATATAAGAGAGAGAGAGAGATACATACATACATACATACATACATACATATAGAATTCCTCTGGCAACAGCACAGACTGTTTCTAATAGAACCAATGAGCATACTGTACATTGAGACCAGTTCACACACTGAACATTTGGTACTTCCATCTGGAGGTTTTGATAATACGCACTGCCAGTAACGTGAATGTACTAAAATGTACTTGCCAAAACTGGTAAAGTCACTACATATGTTAGCAGCTTCAGTAGATTAAACGTATTAGCAAGGTGCTGTGTTTTCTTGTTTCTGCTGCGGCAGAACAGTATCTTTGTGTGCATCACTGAAGATTCATACATTACCTCCACTTTTAAACACTAACAGTTCAATTATCCTTTTTGCAACTTTGAGTAAATTGTGTATTTTACATTGTAAATGCGTTTGTAGAATTTAAGATTTGCTCTATGAGAGGACGGTTTACCCTTTAAGTCTAATGCACTGTGAACTGTGCAAATAAGGCACCACCTTTTGGTGGCACGGTGGAAACACTGTCGCCTCACAGCTAGAAGGTCCCGGGTTTGATTCCCATCTGGGGCGCTGTGGGCTCTGGGGGCGTGTCCTCTACCATGCCTTCAGTGCCTGCTGCTCGAGGAAAAAGGGCCTTTCTGTGTGGAGTTTGCATGTTCTCCCTGTGTTCACCTGGGGTATCCTCCATAAAAATACCCCCACTAAAAACATGTAAGACCACCACCTGACCAATGGTGACGGAAAGGAACTGGGTCCCCGAGTGCCGCTGTGGGCTGGCAGCCCACCGCTCCTGGTCTGCCGCAGAGGAAGGACATTCCAGGATGGGTCAAATGCGGATAAATAATGTCACAAAGCATGGCGTGTGCATGTAGTGTGTGCATTGTTGTGTAGTGATAATAAAAGTACGTCTCGTCTCTTCTCCTCTTCTTCTCTTCTAATATATTTACCAACTGAAGCTTCAATATGAAACTGCAAAGGGGAGTTGAGTGTGGGTAAGGTATTTGGGTTTGGGGTATGCTGTTTATCTTTATCTTGTAGGTTTGAGATATCAGACACTGCAGTTCAGAAATAACACATTACAGTAACTTGGTTATGACTGGTGATGTGTTCAGCACATGTATGCATACATATGTAGTGTGCCAATAAGTCTGTGTCTGAGAAAGAGAAAAGACAGACACAGAGAGAGAGAGAGAGGGGCTGTTTGTGCAGCATGCTTGGCTGCTGAAGCAGCTAACCCCTTGAGCAGGACTCCAATCAGAAAGACACTAAAGCACGCATCACTCAACACAAAAGCTGCAGGCTTCTGTCTCTCCTTACAAATGTACAGTATATGTGGCCACAATGCATATGTGGCCATTATACAGGGGATAAAAGACACACACAGTCATGAATACACATGGCATTTGAAAGTCCTTACGCACCCTACATTCTAATGAGCATGCCATAACCCAGTGACATGGCCCACATTAATGAGCATTTGTACCCAGTGCGCCAACAAGAATGTGTGGCTGCGTGTTTGTGTGTAAACCTCATCCTAAGCAACGGCAGGAGTACTAATGTGCTACTGTTTCTAAACCTGTATGTTAGTGGTGAATGTGTGAGTACCTCGTAAGTGATCTTGAGA
Source organism: Chaetodon trifasciatus (assembly GCA_037975065.1). NCBI lineage: Eukaryota > Metazoa > Chordata > Actinopteri > Chaetodontiformes > Chaetodontidae > Chaetodon > Chaetodon trifasciatus. The sequence goes on along the minus strand of JBBMOE010000020.1, from coordinate 4,995,690 downwards.
CTGGACTGCAGCAGTATGGGAGGAAATCTGGGGTGAACTTCTGCTGTCAGCCAGAGACGAAAGCCTTCTTTGGGATGAAGTACATTTAGCTCCTGTGGAAGAGGAAGGGGTACCATGAGACCAGAATACTTGTGCAGTAGTATCAGGCAGTAGATATACTGTATTTCAAAACATAAAATTCACTCAGTTTGAACGGTGAGTGAAGACTTGAGCCTTCGATTATACACATTGCCCGTATACTGCATCATCGTCAATTTTCTAAACTTCTTATTATCTCATATCCCAGCAGACCCCAACCTGCTGGGCTGGATTTAAACACAGGAGCTTCTTGCTGTGAGGTTAAAGGGTTGACCAAAAAGTATATACAAGAGTAGACCAGAGTATTAACTCTTGGATATGTTTGACCTTTATTTCTAAACTGTGGGCCAATGAGAGCTGTTAAGGCTTTAGCAGAAGTACCCTGTGTATATAGGAAAATAAATGAAATACAGAATATTGGAAGGAAGATAACAATTCTAGTATATATCTAGTACATAGATAAAACACAGATTCTCCACAATGACAAACCATTCACTCTCTCGGTCTCTGTCTTTGCGCATCTCTTCTTTTCACCGTCTCCATCACTGTCCCTACATCTCAAGTTCAAGCTTTCTTTCTCTCACTTCTCTTCTTACATTCCTCCCCCGTCTTTCTATCTTTCTCAAAGATTTGTGGTTAAAAATAGCATGCTGGCACCTCGGGGTCTTGTGTCATCTGATTTGGTACTCACACACAAGCACGCATGCACACACACACACACACACACTCAATTGTAATCAATGTGTTTCTACATCATTTGGAACCTAATTCACTCTCACAGAAGCACACATGATCACAGAAAATCAAAGAACACAGAAACTGACATCCCTCGAAGAAAACTCCTCTGTCTCTCATTGCCTATGCACGTGCGTGTGTGTGTGTGTGTGTGTATGCATGTGTCTGATGTGTTGTCAACCAGAATCCCACTGGAACAAATGATGGTATTGCGAGGGGATGCAAGACAGAGACATTAACAAGAAAGGATGGATAGACACAGAGAAAGGAGGAGGAGGAGGACACACACACAGACAGAGAGAGTGAGAGCGAGGATTTTACTGTGAGCACATCAAAACCTGTCTTTGTTATTGTATTGTATATAATACAGGTGGGCAGACAGGCTGCAGTTTAGATGCACACATAGATATTCAAACTCAACAGGCGTTTTTTGGCACATGGAAATTTATATTTGCACACTAAAGTTAAGAATTATAAGATACAGTAACTCCTTATACAATCCTATCACAACGTTTGAACCAATGATATTGAACATCTGAACGATAAGACATACATCGTTAATTATGTCATTGCTTATCACTGGCAGACAGACAGAAATCTAGATCAGTAGATAGATTAAGAGTTAGATCTATAAGTAGAGGGATGGAGTGAGTGATGTGAAAAGTGAAAGAGAGAAAACAGTGCAAGTGGAAGAATGTGAGCAGACAGGGATGAGAGGACATCTGCACTGCCAACTTCAATTATGAACACTGACCGCTCTCCTTCTCCGCCTCTCCTCCCTTTTCTCTCCTCTCTCTAACTGACCAACTGGTTTAGAAAAGGAGGGAAGCACTGGAGAGACAGATGGCGAGAAGTAGCTGAAAAATTCAGACACTGCATTGAGAGATACAGTGAGACAGAGCAGATGGACATAGCTGCAAAAATGGAGGCAGATACTAAAACAAAGTCCACTTTTCCATCATATCCACATGTCTGCTAAGGCTCAGTTCATCTCTCCCTACTTCCATCCTTTCACATTAACTGTGTCTTCACTCTTTCTTTCCTATGCTCCCTGTCTCCCTCGTTCCCCTTGTTGCATCAGTTTTTCATTTCAAGCTCGACTGCCAAGACCCCAACCTCATCGGCTGCTGTGCAAAGAGCCAGACAAAGAAATAGTGAGAGAAAGAGAGACAGACAGGCTGAAAGAGAGTTTGAGTTATACAATATGGTGCGAGAAGATAGCCGGGATATCGAGGTGGAAACAAACAGAGACAAACAGGGAGAAAAAGGCAAAATTAAATACTAGCACAAGGAGGGAAAAGAGAGCGCAAGAGGAGTGGAGAGGGACAAAAGCAGGAGAGGAGAGCTGTAATAATCTATGGTTTAAGTCACACTGGGAGCACAGACAACTCTGGACAGGAGGGATCTCTGGCTAACCCCAGGGCACACACTTTCACTCACACACACAGGTGAGGGCTGACACACATACACAAACACAGATACAGACACACACACACACAGAGACACACAGACACACACCAATCACTGCCAGCAGCTGTGCCTTCCAGTGAGATATGACCTGCTACAGTGACACAGCACTAAACCGAACTCCAGGAAAAGCTCATTGACACAAATAAACACAAAGTGCAAGACACATATCAGCCCACTTACAATTGGTAACACACATTTCTTTTGCCTCCCAAAAATGCTGCAATATGCTTTATGCCACGTGCACAAAATGACACTTACGTATTTCCAGTTATGCAAAACAAAAATATACATATTTACTTCAGATAGCTAAAGATATACGACAATGCAAGTCAACCCTGTCTTCTGCATTTAGCCACAAGTTCTCAACCACATCACACATTCTGTCCTCTCTTGACAAATACGTGGGAAATCATCTTTTTGCATGCATCACAATCTTGTCCAGATATGCCTGGAAATCCAGAATTCATTGTGTCCAAGAGAAAGATTTGATCATGCGGTCGGTGCTCATAAACTTTGCACCTTCATGAGGATGAGAATTCCTCTGTGGGGTTGATGAATGGAGAGTGAGAGTGACAGCACCCCGGGATGAGCTGTGAACTACTCTGTGACTGGAAGAGAACGGTGAAATGTCACATTGTGCCATATATATCCATTCTGAAAGTTTGCCTCATCTGCCCCCTTCCCACTTTCTCCTTTCCTTCTTTTTAGATGTTGATGGAGCAGAATGCAGCAAATCGTAGTCTGATACACCGTAATTTTGTGTTACGCTAAGTTTTGAAGCTAAATTTGTTTGGCACTTTTGTGCGAGTGGTTTTTGAGTGCAAAAGCAAGCATGATACAAACTCACATATAGTTTGCACATGTATGCCCACAGACAAAAACACACACACAAATAATGGTGACAAACGTGGGCTGACAGGTAGAGAGCAAAATGTGTATATACAGGCAAAGGACAGAAGGTAATTTTAGATATGGAAATCTGGGCAGCTAGCAGAATGTGGGCTTGTGTTCCTGTATTCTTGTGTTTGTGTATATGTAACAGTGTTTTAATATTATAGACACACACTGACAAAGCGGGGTGAAACAAGAAATTACATATACACTTTATGTACATAACATCCTCCAAGCTCCCTGTTTCCACTGACCCCTGACCCAAACTCTGCCAGCCTGTCACTGTGGGCGTGTGAGATGTTCTGAAGAAGTGCTTGATTCACAAAACCCATTTCCCAGACTTAACTTACAGCATTTATTCCACTGGACGTATCCCAATGGACTGTTTATTGGACCCTTTTCTTGGTTTTACTTTGGAAGTCTTATCATTGATTTATTATATTAGTTTTGCACATTGCTGAATCATTGCATCATGTATTGGAACTACATGATAAACATTTTCAGTTTATCTCTTGTAATTTGGCTTTTCCCAACTACAGCTCCTGATGCACATCTGGTTTTGCATAAATATGGCAGCAGCATAATATTTTACAGTAAACATTAATACAGTATTTGTTAATGCAATGCCACTGTGGACAGACACATACAGAGTCCCTGTAGGGTAATGGACTGATTTCAAGACTACAATCCAAATATTTTAGATAGCACAATATTAAACACATGCCCCATCAACCAATAAGCCTTACCACACACAGTCACACACACAGAGTACCTACTTTTTCCAGGAGGGGTAGCCATGTAGTGACAAGGTGAAGGTTTTTCAGGCAAAGCCAGTCTCCATTTCGGGAACATTCTCTGAGCGCAGCTAAGGCCACATCAGCCTGTCCCTGACCCATAGAGATCTAGAGAGACAGAGAGAGTGGAGGAGGGTGGGAGGGGGCAAGAAACAGACGCAGTGAGGTGGAAAATGTGATTCCACTTTGTCATTTCTGAAAAGTTAGGGGCAGATAATCTGATTCAATATTTTAATTCATCTTTCCTCAGTGGGAGAAACTATGAAATACTTGCAAAGTGAGGTTCCCAGTGGCATTTCTATCAATCAAGTTCCCACACAGAGGCCAGGCACTCATAACCAACGTCATTTATATTCATATGTAACAAATATAACTTAAAGTAATGCACTCATATGAGTGGGATGCAGTGTGCACATCTTCACTGGGTTTTCTTGTATGTGGTTAAAGTTACAATGTGATTTTCTATGAGATGTCTAAATATTCTTGAATAAAACACACAGAGCTACATAGTCAAATAAATCTGACCTCTAAAACTTTGAGCTGATTGTGAGTTTGAGGTTTGAGGTATGCACACTTAAAAAGAAAAAAATATATTAAAACAGACACCAAAAAAACTTCTTTTGAAAGAAATGAATAACATCCATAAAACTTTGATTGTCATTTTTTGGCAAGAAGTCACAGTCATTTAAAACTGATGGATGGTCCATAAATCCCTTAGAAATATAATTCAAACTGGAACGAAGGAACATGTCAACTAAAGCAATGGTATGGCTTTTTTATGTGCAGATTCTTTTTTATGGCACAGGTGCAGAAGCTACTGTACATCAGACAATAGTTGTTAGTATGATACATTTCTTTGTGGGTTTTGTCTCTTCAGGGAATCTGTTAATAATTCTGAAAAGATAAAACAATACCAGCATTGTTTGCGAAGAGCTGTATTAACCACATAGTGAATACCAGCAGGTGTGTAGGAGTGTCTTGCAAGGGCAGTTTTCTCAGACTGCTTGCTGTCTTGAAATAAAATTGATGAACATTAACAAGTGCTATAACAAGTGCTATACCTCAAACTGTGTTTCAATACAGCATTCAAGAAGCTGCAGCAATCTTGTTTTCCCCATTTATTGCATGCACAATAGATGTCTGTAGATCAGATCTTGGTAGTCTGTTGAAAAAAATCTCACTGCTCTTGCTAAACTGCAATGATTTCTCCCATTTATTGCAGTTTCTCTCTACCTCATGATAGCTGTCCCGGCCCACGGTTTCAGATGCTAGTTCTGCAAGTTCCTGGGACGGATCTGCCCCCGGAGAGATGATGATCAACACCGGCTCCCATTCCAGTGTCTCAGTGTATAGACGTCGCAGGTTCAGGGGAGGAGGGGAGAGCTCTTTCATACCTGTAGAGAAGAGGAGATAGGAGGATAATGAAGAATGCAAAAGAGTTATATAAGTTGACGTGCTACTCAAAGTCAAAGTGACTGGATCTTCTGCACAGGGTCCACCATGAGGGGACAGAGAAAAGGCAAAAAAAGGTCAATGCTTTTAAGTAGCGGCAAAGGGGCATTTGGTGATGGTAGAAGGGGGGCCCAGGTGGGGTAGACAAATCAAACGGGAAAAGATGACAGGGAGACAGGGGAGGGTATGAACAGTGGTAGACAGTACCTAAAGGGGGTGGGATGGGGGGTGATAGGGAAGCGAGGTTGGGGAAAAGAAAAAAAAAGTAGAAGAAGAGGGAGAGCAGAAGGGAGGCAATGATGTAGAAAGGGAGAGAGGGCATAAGAGGAAGACACTGAGACAGAGCAAGAGAGATTAGGAGGGCGATGTGCTGTGCATACTGAGTGCTAGGTATGCACCAGTATTCATCACACATCGCAGAAGAATACCTTGTCAGCCCCCTGGTGTTGAGAAGCCAGGCTCTTTGTGTATATGTCTGAGTGTGTGCCTGCATGTGTGTGTTTCCTCACTGAGCATTAGGCTCTAATCCTGCTGTAATATATTGAATCGCATATCAGATATGAGTTAATAGTGACACACAAGCACACGCAATGCAAGCACAGACAATGTGAGTGGCTGTGTTAGAAATTCCGCTGCGACGTTATTCGTGGATATCTCTTTCAGACACAACCGTGTGTGCATACACACGCGCACACATGTGAGTGCGCACACACACGCACGGAGCGCTGTCTTCTATGGTTGAGATGACTGCTCCAGCCTGAACATTCTTTTGGTGTCTGCTGCCAAATGCAATCTGCTGCACCAAAGTACACATATGCACACACACAAGGTCTTCGTAGAGAACATCTCAGAGTGACCTTTTGTTGCATCACCATGGCAACACTAAGAAAAACAGTCATCTGACCACATGGCTTGTGATGTCTGACTGCAAAAAAAAAAGGGAGCATTTACAGAATGTGCGCGTGCACAGATACATACACGACTACCTTTGACATGGGCAGGTAATCAGTATTCGTGCTGCAGACCAGCATCCGCTGTCTGTGAATAGCAAAGTTCACCTTGGCTTTTATGACACACAATCAGGGCAAAGAAGAGCCAAGAAAAAGACCATGGTCTCCCTATGGTTCAAACACTGCATGGTGGAGGAAACACTAAATGGCTAAAAATTAATGAGCACTTGTGACACTTTGTCACACAGAAACACAGGACATTTCTATATATTTTTTTATATTTCTAAAGTCATTGTATTTGAGGGGATACATTTGCATTTAAATGCTGATTGATGGTTTAAACAAAAAAGGGTGTCTTCTTGGATGATGAATGATAAGAGAGAGAGGGGGATGTTTTAATGCGTATGCGAAAGAGTGTTTGTATTTTTGAGAAGCAGAATGAGCAAGCCAGTGAGCAAGCACAAGTGTGTGTGGTTGTGTTCAACCAGGCATGCCTGTGTGTGAGAGCAGTGCCCAGGCCTGGACTGGGGGGATTGAGTGAGATTAGCTGTAAGAGGATTACAGACCATGCCTCATTAGCATACTGATTTACAGCCAAAAACACATACACGTACACACAAAATCTTCTTCTCTCCTGTCCCTGTTTTTATCTCACTCTCTCACTCAGAGCCACACTCTCACCCACATCATGCAATTGTACACACACGACACTGTCGTCAATGACTTGCTGATCAAGGAATGTGAGGACTCTCTCTTTTATCAGGATGGAGTCATTGTGTTTTATTTGAGCTGCCCACAGACAAACAAGAGGAGAGAAGATGAAGTCACACATGCCATTGGGGAATTAGCTGAAAAGACACGTACCTATACAGAATAAGAGAGCTAAGAGATGGGCTCAGGAGGACAGATACACACACACACACACACACACACACACACACACACACACACACACACACACACACACACACACAAACACACACACACATCAACACAAATACATTGTCACACATACAAAAGATAGAGTATTATCTTGAATGGCACTTTGACAAAAGCTCCAATATTGTCGTTCGTACAGTTGGTAGCAGCTCAGTCTCATGAGTACAAGTCTCACACAGGGCATCTGTTTTAAGAAAATGAAGTATGTGGATGCAAGAATGAGAATTTTCAGTCACAGTCAAATACATATCATACAGACCTTCAAGCATAAAGACATAAACTGATGGACAATCTCAAACACAGACAATAAAAAAAGGTACAAACACAGGCTTGAGCATCACCCTCAATGAACTAGTATTATTATTAGCACTCTGGAGCAGCTGCACAACAGCTGACGCTGAGTTTTAGTCAATAGAGCTCTTGGTATCAGTCGAAAGCAAGACAGTCATAGTAGTCTGGCTCACAAAAGTACCCTCTCCTTCTCTGTCTGTCTGTATTTTCTACCGTCCATCCTTTTGTGGAACCACCTTATTTCCAGGGCACTTTTAAATGTTCAACTAACAACACTTGTGAAAAGATTTGAGGGTGAAACTGTTTTTAGAAAAATGGGAAGTCTGAACATCAGCTCCATATCAACTGAGCACCTCCATGCAGTGATGAAGACTATGTCATATGACTAAAAGCTGCAGAACGAGTGCATAATGAGATGCATTCAGATCATTTTCTCAATTGTGGTTTGCAAGGACAAGAATTAACTGTCAAGTTGAATTTTTGTTTTGACGTGCTCATCCATGCACACATATTCACCACTGACTGAACTGACGACCTCATGCACTGCGATATTATTTCATCGTTGTATTTATATTGTCACGTTTTTTTTTTTTTTCAACCTGCACTTGCAACTCCTCTCAATCACAATTGCCATGTCTTTAAGCCTCGTTGGCGCAGTAGGCAGTGCGTCAGTCTCATAATCTGAAGGTCATGAGTTCAAGCCTCACATGGGGCATCTGTTTTGAGGTCACATGAAAACGCAATACAGTAGATTCACATGAATATGAAACATAATCAACAAAAAACATACAAATGATGCCAAAAATCAAAGAATGCTACAGAACTGTTGGTTTGGCAGTTTCCAGTGAAAATGTATCTTGTCACAACAAACTAAAATTGTGTTTTAAACTCAGATGAAAAACAGACAACTGATAATAAAAATCAAAGAATCTCAAAGAGGCCTTATGTTGGGCTTCCCAGTGAAAGTGTATCATGTCACAACAAAACAGGATAATGGAGACACAAGCTGTACACCATCCCCCAAGGTGTCCCCCAAGGTTCAGTTCTTGGCCCCCTCCCTTTCATGAAAGTATCACATTGGATGGATTTGTTGTGAAAATGTATCTTGTGACAACAACACAGATAAATGGAGACACAAACTGCATACTGTCGAAAGTAATGTACCATGTATGTGGTGAAGGAAGGGTCAGTTAGTGTCTCAACAGTTGAACTTGTATTTTAAAACATTAGAAATACACCACCATTCATTCAGTAGTGTTTCATTACTGATTGTGCTTCTTTGAGAGTCCAAGAGCTGTTCTCAGGCCAGCATCTAGGCCACTTGTTTTTGTTTTCGACGATGCAACGTAAATCTCTGAAAACATACTTCACTGTCATCCATGCACACACATTCACCACTGACTGAACTGAGTAGCTGATGCACTGCTGTATTTTTTCTTGATTGTATTTATGTTGTTAGTCTCACATATCCTTCAACCTGCGCTTGCCTTCCTTTCAACCACAACTGTCATTGTTTCAAGCCTTGTTGGCGCAGCAGGCAGCGCGTATGTCTCATAATGTGATGTAAGAATGGACTCTGAATGACTGAACTCACATATGAACGCATTACAAATACACCACCATTGAAAAATGCCATATTGTGTATGACAGGAGTTGTGACCACCAACTGTACCCACGAGGTAGGGCTCCACAGTCACAACAGTGAGAACACCTCTCATTCACTATTGCTATATTTTCAAGCCTCGTTGGCGCAGTAGGCAGCGCGTCAGTCTCATAATCTGAAGGTCGTGAGTTCAAGCCTCACACGGGGCATCTGTTTTGAGGTCACATGATAACACCATGTAGTACAGTCAGGTAAAAATGTATGAATAACATACAATTGATGACAGCAATACTCTCTCAATGGCTGAACTCGCATTTGAAAAATTACAAATACACCACCATGTGTTGCCCTCCTTTTAAGTTGTTACAAGAGCCCTAACTGCCTTATTGGCACAGTGGTGGATATTTCAAAAAATCAAGTTACTCCACAGTCACAACAGTGACAACTCATCTCGTTCACTATTTCCATGTTTTGAGGCCTCGTTGGCGCAGTAGGCAGCGCGTCAGTCTCATAATCTGAAGGTCGTGAGTTCAAGCCTCACACGGGGCATCTGTTTTAAAGTCTGACTGAAAACACACATTTCATAAAGACGAAAAACACACAACTGTTGATAGCAAAAATCGTCAAAGAATCTTACAGATGCCTTATGTTAGCCACCTTTCCAGTGAAAATGTATTGCATGACAACAAAACAAATTAATGGAGACACAACCTGTATAGTGTCACAAGTAATGTACCAATTATGCAGTGTAAGAATGGACAATTAGTCTCTGGATGGCTATACTCTTATTTGCTTGTTTTACACTATGCAGCATAAATCTGACACCATACCTCACACTCATCCATGCGCACAAATTCACCACTGACTGAACTGATGACCACATACACTGTATTATTTCTTTGTTGTCTTTATATTATTAGTCTTATGTTTCTTTCAACCTGCGCTCACCCTCTTTTGTCAATGGTCAACTTCTAAAATAACATGTACAAGTTGAACAAATAAAGAAAGTAAACATGAGTGAGTTAAGATCAATTGGACTTTGACTTAGACTTAGACCTAACTTTATTGATCCCTCATCCTCATCTTCAACCGCTGATCCGGGGTCGGGTCGTGAGGGCAACAGCTTCAGCAGGGGACCCCAAACTTCCCTTTCCCAGGCCACATTAACCAGCTCTGACTGGGGGATCCCGAGGCGTTCCCAGGCCAGTGTGGAGATTTAATCTCTCCACCTAGTCCTGGGTCTTCCCCCATGGTCTCCTCCCAGCTGGATGTGCCTGGAACACCTCCCTGGGGAGGCGCCCACGGGGCATCCTTACCAGATGCCCGAACCACCTCAACTGGCTCCTTTCAAGGCAAAGGAGCAGTGGCTCTACTCCGAGTCCCTCACGGATGACTGAGCTTCTCACCCTGTCTCTTAGGGAGACACCAGCCACCCTCCTGAGGAAACCCATTTTGGCCGCTTGTACCCGCGATCTAGTTCTTTTGGTCATGATCCAGCCCTCATGAACATAGCTGAGAGTCGGAACGAAGACTGACCGGTAAGTCGAGAGCTTTGCCTTCTGGCTCAGCTGTCTTTTCGTCACAACGGTGCGATAGAGCGAACGCAATACCATCCCCGGTGCTCCAATTTATTGACCCCAATTTAGGGAATTCTTTTGTTGCAGCAGCAGGTTAAACATAAACACAAATATAAAATATATACAATAAAGAAGAATAAGGATGAGTTGTCACAATTGTTGTTTCTGACACCACCAACGGTGTACAGTCAAGTTGTATTGTTGTTGCTCACCTTTTAACAAGAGCTCTAACTGCCTCATTGGGACAATAGGCAGTTTGTCTTTATTTAACGCTATGCAGTGTAAATCTGTGACACCATACCTCACTGTCATCCATGCACACACATCCTCCACTGACCGAACTGACTGCCACATGCACTGCTGTATTATTTCTTTACTGCACTTACATTGATCAACAATGACTTAAGTGACTAACACATGCTGTATTATCATTTCTTTGTTGTATTTATATTGCTTGTCTTGTGTTTCCATTGATATTGAATGCACTGTCAAGTTGAATTGGTGTTGCTCACTGTTGACGATGTGACAATAGCCCTCTCTGCCTTTTTGGTACGGTTGGTAGATATCTTGAAAACAATCCCATTACTTCACAGTCGCAGCAGCGACAACTTGTCTCAATCATGATTTTGATACTTTCAAGCCTCGTTGGCGCAGTAGGCAGCGCGTCAGTCTCATAATCTGAAGGTCGTGAGTTCAAGCCTCACACGGGGCATCTGTTTTTAGGTCAGATGACAACGCAATAGAATAGATTCACGTACAAAAAAAAAAAACTCTTTGAAAAACATTCAACTGATGCCAACAATCAAAGAATGTCAAAGAACTATTATGTAATGTACCAGTTATGTGTTCAAATACACAAATATACAACTATTCCTTCAGTAGAGTTAAATTGTTGGTTGTGCATCTGTGAGAGTCCAAGAGCTGTTCTCAGGCCTGCTTATCTCCCACTCATTTTTGTTTTACGCTATGCAACGTAAATCTCTGACACCATACCTCAAAGCCATTCATGCACACAATTCCTAGACTAACATGGACAAGATATTTTAGAAATGAAAAAGTCGTCAACAAGTCACAATGTGACAGACAGAAGACAGTTTTCCTCAATTGTTGCTTGTGAGGTCAAGAATGAATTGGTGGTGCTCACCTTTTACTAAATCAAGAGAGCCATAGCTGCCTTGTTGGCACAACCTGCAGACATTTTTACACTGACAATGACAATGGAGAGCAACATATGGTGGTGTATTTGTAATTTTTTAAAATGTGTGTTCAGCCATCGAGAGAGTATTGCGGTCATCAATTGTATGGTATTCATACATTTTCACCGGACTGTACTGCATGATGTTATCATGTGACCTCAAAACAGATGCCCCGTGTGAGGCTTGAACTCACGACCTTCAGATTATGAGACTGACGCGCTGCCTACTGCGCCAACGAGGCTTGGAAATACAACAATAGTGAATGAGAGGTGTTGTCACTGTTGTGACTGTGGAGCCCTGCCTTGTTGTGACAGGTGCTCACAACTCCTCTCATACACAATTGTGACGTTTTCAAGCCTCGTTGGCGCAGTAGGCAGCGCGTCAGTCTCATAATCTGAAGGTCGTGAGTTCAAGCCTCACACGGGGCATCTGTTTTAAAGTCCGATGAGAAAACAAAGCATTAGTTCATCTCAAGATGAAAGACGTACACCTGATGTCAACAATCAAAGAATCTCACCAAAGCTTTATGTTGGGCAGCTTTCTTCTAAAAATGTAGTCACACCACAGACACAAACTGCATACTGTCAAAAGTAAGAGCCTCAACCGCCCCGTTGGGACAATAGGCAGTCCATCTTTGTTTGTTTTCTGTGACACCATACCTCACACTCATCCATGCAGACACATTCTCCACTGACTGAACTCACCAACACATGCGCTCTATTATCATTTTTTTGTTGATATATTGTTAGTGTTATTTCTTCAACCTGCGCTTGCCCACTTTTGTCAACGATGTCAACCATGAAGCTAACATGGACGAGAAGTTTCCCAAATGAAGAAAGTAAACATGTAGACATGTTACGAACGTTTTCTCAGTTGTTGTTTCCAATGTCATGAATGAATTGTCACAGTGAAATATTGTTGCTCATGTTTTATGATGTGACAAGAGCCCTAACTGCCTTGCTGGTACAGTAGGTGGACATTTTTAAAAAATCAAGCGACAGTACAGTCGCAGCAGTGACAACTTCTTTCTGTCACAATATGGAGTTTTTCAAGCCTCGTTGGCGCAGTAGGCAGCGCGTCAGTCTCATAATCTGAAGGTCGTGAGTTCAAGCCTCACACGGGGCATCTATTTTAAGGTCACAGGACAACACAATGGAGGAGATTCACGTAAAAATTCTCAGTAATTAATGAAAAACAGAAAACTGATGCGAACAACCAGAACCTGAAAGAATTCTCACCATGGTCAGTTCTTTACTGAAAATGTAACTTGTCAGAACAACATAGAACAATGGAGACACAAACTACATATTATCAAAAATAATGCACCAGATATAGTGTAAGAATGGACAATTACTCCATGGCTCAACTTGTATTTTGAGACATTACAATTGCACCACCCTTCCTTCAGTGGTGTTTAATTAATGGCTGTGCATCTGTGAGAGTCCAAGAGCTGTTCTCAGGCCAGCATCTCCTTCACTTGTTCACTTCTCTTGTTTTTCACTATGCAATGTAAATCTCTAACTCTACACCTCCTGCTCATCCATGCAGTAAGTTAGAAATCCTAATTCCTTTCTCAATCCTCCTGTTATTTCTCTAACATGTAGCTCAGCTTTAACTTTATGATTTTTGTGACTTGCGCTCTCATGTAGATTGACAGCATAAATAATACAGTGAAAAAGTAAACTAGAGACGTGAAGCTGAAGCTGCTACATAGAAAATGATTGATGGAACCAATCCTGGGTCAGTATCACAGTATCAATAGTGATTTCACCAGGATATGGCTTTAGTTTCTAGTCAAAAGCTTTAATCTGGATATTCAAATGAAAATAATTTGGCTGTCGTCTCAAACGCAAGTTAAGCCAACAAAATGACTCAAAGTCCCTGGACCTCTGATTACCTCTATTTGACTGTCTAGAAGCACTGGAACAGGACACTAGAAATTCTATTTTTGGGTGGGGCTGAGTAGCACTTTCTCATTCACATAAGGAGTGTTTGGCCTTGAGTTATTGCTTATCCACTTAGGAATATTTATATGGCAAGATGCTGACGTCCAAAGTGCATAGATTTCTCCAAGGTTAACACACCCAGTAGGACTTTTTAAAATGTATGTGTGTATTTGGTATACTGTATGACTGATAATGTTAGGTGCAGGACCAGAGAGTAAAGGACATAAAGAGTATGTTTTTGTATTGAAAATTCAGGACTAACAAACTAAAACTGAGAACTTTGCTTATGTTAGAGATGTTGTGTTGTTTCATAATAGTATATTAAGACATAAACCTTACATTTGGACGACCCAATAGGAAAAGCTTCATAATGGTCAGCTGGGTTTGTGTGCTGTGTCGGGTTTTGTTTTGTAAAAATTTTCAAAATCTAATCAGAGTAGCAACTTTAAAGAATTGTATTTTTCCTTTTTTTAACATGCAAGCTAAATTGTGTGAAAATTACTTTGGGCATTTGTGATTAACTCGATCGTGAGGAACTCAAAAACACTGACACGAACAGATGAATGTATGAGCTCTTTTTCACACAAACAGTCCTGCACAGCTAACACTGGCAGAACCTATAACTTAAAAAAACACCAGTCAATTAGCATGTCTTGTCACACAACTGAAAATTAGTTTTATACACCAATATTAACACCTGCATATTACTTTCACTTGACACCAATTAGCAGTGTCACAGATAGTGTCGTCAGAGGCCAACACACCATTAGGATTATCTGGACTGAATGAATGGGCTCATTAAGCGCAATAAACTAAACACTCACTAATAACATCATAACTGCGTGTGTCTGTGCACGCGTATTGGTAGTATTTGTGTTTGTGTCAGTGTGGGACAAAGACAGACATGAGAAATGAGAACAGGCAGCGAGAAGTGTGTGTGTGTGTGTGTGTGTGTGTGTGTGTGTGTGTGTGTGTGTGTGTGTGTATGTGTGTGTTTGAATATATGGCATTAATCAAGGACAGTGGTATTCTCACAATGAAAGATACATTAAGAGGAGAAGAGTATCATGAAAAAAATCACACCTCAGATGACTGAAGTATTGCTCAGAAATCCAGAATAAAAGACTTGTCTGAGAATATTTTGCTTGAGTGGAGTCTGAAGGCAGAAGGTACTTGTGGAAAAAACAAGCATCTTTCCATACCAAAAGGATAAAGGAGGATCTAGTCAGTCATGATGCTTACAGCTAATTATTCAGCGCTATCACACTCAAGCTCAGAAGGACAAAGATTTACTGAACCTTTATCAGAACAAACACAAATAATGTGGCTTTGCAAAAACACAGCTTCAGTTATCATTTCAATCAAATATATTTGTTGGTTTGTTTTTCTTCAACATCTGCACTTTAAAGGTATGCATAAGAAGTGATATGTGGATATTCATTGATGTGACCAAGTGAGAGCAAAAAGGGAAACCTTGTAAAATACCAATAAAAATGAGACCTGTTTCCAGAGTGACTAGGTGCCCAGAGGGCAGAATGAATATGTTGTGAATGTGATTCTTTTTTGTTGTTTTGCGGTGGGAAATTGTGGATAATAAATGCTTTTTATGCGTATTGTGGTCAACCACAGTGGAGCTGTACTGAGCTTAACTCCAGCCCACTCAGGCAACAATGATTGAAATAATAATAATTTTTAAAAAAAGAACAAAAATGTCCTAAAATGAGACACTTACCAAGGGCCTGGGTGACAAATGCTGCCATGGCACTCTGCAGGCGGTCTGGTCTGACAGCCTGAACCAACAGCAGCTGTAGAAAGCAAAGAAAAAAGATAAGTTAAGGAACAGGTATCCATAAAACTCTAGACGGTCATTCCCACTCAAACCAAAACGGGTACCACTACATTTGAAGGGGTATGCATACCCTGTTATCTGGTAAAAAAAAAAAAAAAATGTTTACAAGGAAAATGTGTTGAAGTCTAACATGTAGATCTCTCTGGTCATAATGACTACAATGATAAAATTATTGTTTCTATAAATGGAGTCTGGTGGCTTTGGCAAGAGTGATATAGCAGCTGTTTCTGGTCAAACAAAAAAGATCTTACTCTTGTCAGACACTTCGAATAACAATTGGAGCCTGTCAGAGGCAAAAACAAGCCCTTTTAGTGGACGTATGCTGATGGGGCGCAAACACCCGAAGGGGTACATTGTTGCCCATTTTGCAGCTGCTAGCTGCAGCGCTCTCACTCAGTATCGGACTGGTGTTCCCATTAGTTACTTACACACAAAGACACAGGGAAATAGGGTCATTAAATACAGGTAAGATTTGACTGAACTTTCTCCTATCTTCCAGGACACATGGACCAGCACCAAAATCCTCATGCACGGTGCAAAGTGCCACACGTCAGCAGCATCTGAAATTCAATATGGTTCTTGAAGAATGTCATTAACGGTTTAAAATGGCACTGATAATATAAACAATATTATTTTCAACATTTTTTAACCTTATAGGTGAAATTATGCTCAACTTTAACTGTTTCCTGTGTTTTTCTTACTTTCAGACTAGTTGATTAGTTCAAGTTTAAACTTCCTTTTCATCGTCAGGGAAATTAGTCGTTAGAAACATCCCTATTTGAGACGTTCTTTGAGAAAACAATACAGAAAGCAAATGAATGGTCTGACAATGTGCATACTTGACTTTAGCGATAACTGGCTTCTGAGATTAGCTGAATCTTTATTCAATCTCAAACCACATACGTATGAGGGAAGGTACTCAGAAACACAATCAAACTGCTTTAAATGTGTGCAGACGTTTGATATGAACTGTAAATAATGATAAGTTGTTCCATCTGGCTGATGGTTTTTGATTGAAAGCTGACCTGCTGGAAGGGAGTAATCTTCTTGGCAATGGAGGATGGGATTTCCTGTTCACACTGCGAGCTCTGAGAGAAGGACAGCCAAAGGTCTGAGTCACTCAAACAGAGGGACTGGTAAAGGGCTGGAAATGTAGCCTGTGAAAGAGAGAGATGGAAAAAGTCAAAAGGAAGTCAAAGGTGATGAAAAGGTCAAGAAATAATAGCAGATAAGTAGATCCAATTTTAAGCTCAGTCAGGACCGCTTTGCTGACTTTCTATTGAAAGGCATTAAACTACTGTTTTCATGTCTAAATGTCAGAATGATTGTTTACATTATTAAACATTAATGCTACACTTTGGTGACACACTGCACATGTAGCTGGTGGTGTGATAATGTACACATTTTGTGTTCAGTGTGTAAGTCAGCATGTATATCATTGCGTTTACTTTAAAAATGGCCACTGCTCCATGCCTCTCCTGATCAATCCAGGAGGGGAACTCCTGCCGAAAGAGGACAGGTGTAAATCATAAAGAGTTAGAGAATAGTGCACAGTTTTCCTGTTCTCAGAAAAAAGCTGCTCTCTTACCTCTTTCTTAAACATTTCTCCTACGATGGATCCAGTGAAGACATCCCATTCCTACAGCAAACAGTGCTGTTAACATTTCGCAGGTCCAAAGCTTCATATATATATTTAATTTGTCTCTGAAAAGGGGACTGATGAAATCCTAAAAAGATACTCACACTCTCCTGGAAGAGTTCAGGATACATGCCTTTCACAAAGTGCATGGCAAACATCATCTGGTCAGCCTGAGACAGAGAGCAGGAAGGAGGGAGAGATTTGCGCAAATGAGAACATGCTATTTTGCCCTACTCAAAATTACAAACAAAGAAAGCCATGGCGCAGCACAAAATGTTAGCCTCTCTTCCAGACATAGAGCAAACACACTCATATTCCCATTACATGATAGGCAGCTCACCCTGCCTAACTTACGGGCTTGAAAAGGGTTGCAACACTCTGACAAAAAACCTCAGGGACTTAAAGAACTACAAAGTCTGTTGTATCATTCCCACACACTCTCCCTCTTTGTGCCTGTCTCTCTTTGTTTCTCGTTCACTGGGAGAGCTTGAGAGAGTAATAGAAAAAGCCGCTAATCAAGATGCTCATCCCACTCCAACCAGCAGAGAGAAACAGAAAGACAGTGACCCAGAGACTGCAGTGGACACAGTGAATACAGCAGAAAGAGAAGAAGAAACAGAGAATGCATAAAGCAAATATACAAATGCACGCACGCACACACACACACACACACACACACACACAGAGTAATGCAAACACAAGCACACACGCCTCGTTTGTTTTTTCCCTCACAGGTTGAAACCCTCCTTGAAAACCATAGTTGTATTTTCATCACAGCAAAGTCATAAACAAGAAAAACTTGTAAACAATCAAATATATGCTGTAAATAATTTTTTAAAGACAGATAGGAAGCTGCATGGAAATCACAGTAACTACGACAGTGCGGCACAGCTTACCTCTTGCTTCTTTCATTCCTTGCCGCCAGCGTGTTTGCTTGTCTGTAATACTTTTAGACTACATGAACTTCTGTGACAACAAAAATGACAAACACTCCATACACTTTTCCTTACATACTTGACTTTTTAAATAAGCTTCTGTGGTGTGACTGGCCTCCAAAAGCATTATATTAGTATCTTATTTCTCTCAACAGTCACAGTAGATATGATAACTGATTCTGATATCTTTGCTGCAAATAACAATATTGCAGTACTTATTCACCAAGCTTAATAATAGACAGTGCACCTAATAACATTCACTTTGAAATACAGCCACACTGCTTCTGTAATGGCCATGTACAGTATATTTATGTCAATTTCATTTTATGCACTTAACAACAGCCGGGCAAGGACAACCAATTTAGAAATAGCATGCAATGCAATAATACTTCTCAATGTTGTGTAAAGTGGCAATAAGTCAAATGACTGTGTTAATCTAATCAGTTAGACTATTCACAACGGCTGCTGCTGTTATTGCTTCCAGATGTAGGCACTGTCGCTGAGAAATCCCGTACATAAGAGACATGGCAGTCTATCTGAGGAAACCTCTTTTTTAGTCAAAGCGTCGACAATTATTCAGATGTGCTTACTGTATTGTTACTGAATTACAGCATCACTGGATGAGATTAAGCTCAATTAGGCAAAGACAGTGTGCAAAGGGCACCAGCATCTAATGATCAAATGAGATCATTTCAACTCTCAGCGGTCTTTAACATGCACCTTAAAGAGCATCTTAAACTATGTACCACTAGCAAGAAAATGAGAGTAATACTTGAGGAATAGTGCTACAGAGCAAATGGTCAGTGAAATCTAATCTTCTGCCTCTTGTGTTCAATCTACATTTAAACACAGGACCAAACCATGTGGGGCTCATGCACGCCAAACCACATGACCCTGTGTCAAGCTGTTTACAGGAGAGGTGAGCATGCGACATGGGACAGGTTGTGTATCGCAGACACACAGACTGACACACAATAGTCTTTTTTTCCCCAAAGGAACACCATATACTTGAGTCTCCCACACACATTATGTTCAGCGTTTCCTTATTTTTTAATTTTCCTTCCCAGCAGCTGTAGGTCTCAGCTCGGTGTGACTTGATCTTAATACCAATGTTTAGCTGTGATAAAGGTTGACTGTAACTAAAACTGTGAGACAAGATAAACAGGGTCTAAGTACGGTCTGACTACTCCCACACCTCCAAAAACCTTCATAGCACATCTCTGTGCCTGTCACCTAATATTATATTCCGCACTCTTACAAACAGCTGTAGAACCAGCTTGAGCTGCAGTGAGGCTAACCTTCAGGCTACATTTGGACATGAGCTCTTCACTACCATGCCCTCTTTCCGACCCTCACCACGGTTCGTCTCTTGATCCGATGTCTGGATGATTTACACCAAGCTGCCAAGTTCAACTCCATCTACTGAAGTGACAGCGCACACAGCTGAATCGAGAGAGCCGAGCAATATGATATAACTGATCAAACAAAGACTGGCACAATGTGCTGGTTGTTGTGTGTGTACGGTATGTCTGTTTGAGTCATTTTTTTATGAGTGTGTGTGTCAGAGAGAAATGAAGCAAACAGAGTGCAATGAGGATAAAAATCCTGCGAGTGTACGTGTGAACTGCTGTCATACTGACACTCTGACAGGACAGGAACCTCAGTAGACAGTACAGCCTGGAATATGTCACACTTCAGCACATCACTACAACTCAAACTACTGCATGTGCTGAGAAATGTCTCCACATTCTCAAACACACACACACACACACACACACACACACACACACAGACACACAGTTAACCTCTTGAATGTTTATACCTGCCACTCCACAAACAGACCCAACATAGCAAGATAGAGATCCCTGCACAGCAAACACACACAAATACACAGTTTTATTGTTTTCCATCTTACGTTTTCCATGTTACTGTTGCATGTTCTCTATGGACAAATACTTCCAAAAACAGGACAGAACTGCTTCAGTGTGCGTGGTTCAGACAAGTGACAAAGCAAACATACTGTTGCACCTTCAGAAGTTGTTTGTCACAGTTAAGCTTTGTCACAACTGCAGGTCATTGCAGAGGTAGAACACACTGTCGAATTCTGTCCATATTGTAATCTTCATTAACTGACCGTCAAATATCACATACATCAAATGAGACCAAAGCCGTTCAGAAATATAACAGAATTATGTCATTTTCATTCAAATAACATTAGCTTTACAAAATTAGGCCTACAAAAAAATAAAAAAAAACTAAATAAACAGTCTTTGCTTGTGAGAGGTTCAACAATCAATATCTAGTAGAGATTCTTTATCACAGCTTTGATGTGTCTAGCCATGCTCAATCAATACCTTATTAAGCTGAATCAGTTGTGTTTGTGGTGGAATTTAATACAAATACAGAATAAACTAGAACAGAAGTGCCTTCGCCTGCTGAAAAAAATACAGATATTCCAAAAATATGGGGTGGCTTGCTTATTTATTTTTCCAAAGATGTACACAGTATATGATGATGTTTTCTATTCTTGATTCCCTTCTCCTTTCAAATCCTCCTCCTCTTCTTTTTTCCAATTATGCTTTCCTCATTTTTCGTGTTCATGATCCACCTTTATCTTTTCGTTGGACCCCTTCTCTCACTACCCTGCTCTCCCTCTTGAGGCTATCTCTTTTGTGGTGCAGATGTTGACAGGAGCCCTGATAATGTAGCCCAATGTTTCCTCTCTGCTAATGACTGGGCTGCCACTGTCTAGATGCGTGTGGGTGCATGTGTGTTTGTGTGCAGTTGTTGGGTTGATACCCTATAGATGTGATCAAAGGCTAAAAGCCACCCTCACTCTGCCTGAAACTGCCAACACACACACACACACACACACACACACACACACACACACACACACACACACACACACACACACACTTGCAGACAGGGAAGACAGAGAAATTACATTTACCATTTACTGCCTGATCAATGCAATGATTGCTCTGCTGGTCAATATTTGACACTTCATTACTGTGACAGATGCAGAGGTTTGATTGCATAAGTGTGTAAATGTATTTTTTTAATCTGATTGTGGTTTTGGTCTAAATGATCAATAAGAGCATGACTATACTACTATTTTATATTTCAAAATCAAAGATTTCAGTGCATCTACTGGAGACAAACCAACCCTGTTTACAAGTAAAGAAAAAAAAGCTTACCTAATATTTCAATATTCAACAATGGTTGACTTCATAGCACAGCTGGGCAAAGGAATTTCTTGTTGCTGTGAGTAGGTTAAGCGTGTTTGACTTATGATGAGTGATGTGTTTATGGCCAATTGTATTCAGATTAACATCACATTATTTGAGTCAATTTAACAAGGAACAACAAGGCAGATATGAAGCTGTTTCTCTAAAAACAGACTGAACCCGTTTTGCAATGCAAGCCCTGCTGTCGCTGGTACCTATCACCTGTACAAATGACCAGAGAGATGACAGGAACTGTTCAAAACGACATTTGTATTATTTCTGTGTGTGCATGTATTACCTTGAAAAGTGACCGGCAGACATACTCGTACACCATATTCTTTAAGCTGACCTCCAAAGCAGCAATCCTGGCTTCTGTATTCTCCGCTTCCTGAAATGCACACACATACACATACACACATGCGCACAATGTGAGAGGGAAAAGGACAAAAAGAGAAGAGGCAGCTACACTAGTGAGATGAGCTATGAGAGATACACTGTCTATAAACAGATTCAGGGTTTATTTCTCAGCCTTGCTTAATATGACACAGTACTTGTGTCACTGTGTTACGTGCTTTTGTGTGCTTCAGCACTTAAATCAAAAAGGTTAGCAATGACGTTTCCATTCGAAAGCCTTCTCTCTTTCTCTCACATCAGGGTAACTTGGATGTTTCAGGGTCCAATAGACACAAGGACACACATTTAACTTGTACCATTAGTCACTGACATACAAATTACCACAGAGAGACATTTGTGTTGGTGGAAGCTGGTGTCTGCTCTCTAAGGTGGGACAGCAGTAAAATTGTCCAAATGTATACACAGCATGGAACAGAAACATCTATTACATACACAAGGGTGGGACAGGAGGAGGAAGAAAGTGTTATAGCAACGGTCAAACAGAAGAATCAGAGATCGAGAATCAGAAACAGGTGCAGAGTGAGTGAGCACTGTGTGTGTATGTCTGCTTAAGTGTCTGTGTGCGAGCAACTCTCAGGAACCATCTGCAGCTCATGGAAAATTAAACTTGGTCATTCAATACAACAAAAAACCAAGAGCTACACAGAAAAAGTCCATGAACCAGTGCGGTATTGTGACCACACTCGCTGAATGTGTCCACAAGCCTACCTACACAAGCCCACACAAACAGACACACACATGTAACAGTTTTGACCAGCTGCTGCCTGGTGACATTCTTGGATGACAGCACTGGCTCTAACAACCCACACAGGATTTGGGGAATTAGTGTTCAATCTCCAAACCCAGTGTGTGCAGGCCTGTGTGTGTGTGTGTGCGTGTGTGAATATGCATTTGCGTGTGTGTGCTCTGGTTATCAGACAGTGTTTAGGGCTCAGGTGGAAAACAGCGGTGCGATACAGTCCATGACGCTCTCCAGCTGCACAGGTCAGACTGAGATAAACTTGCTGCAGAAAACAAAGCGGAATGAGCTGAAATAAATCAAGCTGACTTCAACTGAAATGAAATCATCTAGAAAGAATCGGAATAAAGCAGCATTTCTATCACCATGTGCCAATGTAAATGTATTGTCTCGCATTTGGGCTCCAATTGTAACTACTACTTTTAAAACTGACACAAGGTGTAAAATAAATGAATCATAACGTTTCCGGAGTTTCTGTACATGCTCATGCGAAGAACAGCCTGAAAGCTGCACTATATAAAGATGCCAACGTGGACAGTTAATGCATTGTTGCATCTTCACATAGTGTGAGTGGCTGCACTTTCATGCATCATAGTGAAGGACAACATCACAAGCAACAACAGGATAAACATTTTGTTTTTATGTGCACTGTCGAAAGTCGCAGTGTGCATATTAGTATTTTTGTTTAACTGTTGAATTATTCATTAATTTGTCTAGCTGCACGAACTTGTTGTATTGCTATTGCTTTCTTTTCAAGGGCAGATTATTTGGAACAATTTTGTGAGACAAACATCATGTGCTGGATGAAAATGGGAGTACTATAAGAGTTGAGTGGCATCCAGTCACCTTCTTGGCTTGAAGAGCCCTTTGGAAGAGGCGCAGAAAAGAAGCGAGGCTGAAGCGGTACATGTTGTTGATCTTCGACAGGTCGGTGATGACAAAATACATCTTGCTGGCACTCTCTGCGAGAGGCAAGTAGGCATCCCGCTCCTGAAATAAAAACAGGGAGAAAGAGAAAAAGAAAGGACAGAGAGAAAGGGTAAAGCCATGACGCAGCAGAAAAAAGAACCACAGATGTTTTAGAGTTACAGAAAAATACAAGAGAGGGATGGAGGGCAGGGAAAGGGATTCACATGGTATTGATAAGGACAAAAGGAGAATAGAAAATATTTACTTGACTCAAGATGAATTGAGAGAGAAAGAGCACGAGGATGGACAGCATGAGGTGTGATGACATAGGAAATGTGTGAAAAAAAATAGGGAGGTGCATATACAAAAAACAGATATACATAAAAAAAAAACAAAGAGAAAAGCACATAAACAGCTCTGGTGTAACACTGCACCCTAGAGGATGATTATGTAATGCATCTACAACAGCTCCTGTCTTGTGCACCTGTGCAATCTGATGTTTGTAGCAGTTTGTGTGGTGAGTGGCTGTGAGTTTGTTTATCTGCAGACCACTCAAATGAGTTGAAATAATTGCATCTCTGTGGATAATAGCCAGAAATTACACAAATATACAAAAGAGGTGTAATTTTACATTCGCAGATTGGGCATAAATACCATCATACATTCAACTCATTCTCTCTGTCTGACTGTCATTATTTGTCTTTCTCTGTCATATGCCTCTCTGTCTTGTGTGCTGACTCTCGATCTCAGCCCTCAATCTGCTGCCTGGTCTGGTGTGTTAGAAGAGTATAGCAGACAGTGAAGGGCAATATTTAACTAAACCAGCAATTTCCAAGTGGTTATTACACTACAGTAATCCACTGCTTAATACTGATTCTCTTTGAAATGGTCAAATTGAATTAGAAATACCACTCTGAAATGGCTTGAATAAAATATAGTAAGGATGACAAAAACCTTGCTTAAAAATGTGATTCTTTTTATATACTTTCTTTTACTTTTATAGATTAACTGGTGAACTGGAATGTGAAAATACCTTTAAAAGATGTCACACTTTGCTTATTATTGTTCTTTATTCTTTATTAAACCACACAAAAAGAGATGCAATGAGGTCTGTCAGTCAACACTCCTCTACATGCTATTGTTTCAGATTTTGTGCATGTGCATGTTTGCCTGAAGTATAATACCTGGTCCAGGGACGCCTGCAGCCTGTGGGATTCCAGTAGTGACTCCTGGATCAGGGCACTGCTAGCCTTGGTCTGGTTGAGGCTGTCTATCAGCTCCCTGTTCTCCAGAATATTACCCTGAGCCGTAGCCAGGGTCTGACACAGGCAAAAGAAAGACAGAGGGACAGGCAGGTACAAAGAAAAGACACAGTAAGAATTAGACATGAGAGAAAAGAAGGGGGGCGGGCACAAGAAGATGTAAGAGAGAGCATGTTGTCATGTATCTGTCATTTTGCTGAGATCTGTGATCTGATAAAAGTTGCAGAAGGAAGAGTTGTCATTTTAGAATAGGCTGATGCAGGGCTTTTTTTGTATTCAAATAAATTCAAATAAAATAGATGAGAAAGCATTGGAGCATGGAAATGTCAAGTCGAATATGCTCCTACAATTCAAGAATAATTACATGTCTAGTACCAGTGAAGGGCTGACATCCTGCTCTTGGCACGATCATATGTGTGTGTGTGTGTGTGTGTGTGTGTGTGTGTGTGTGTGTGTGTGTGTGTGAGCGCGCGCGCAAGTGTGAGTGTGTGTCCATCCAAATTTCCCCTAGAATGTGTGCACAATGATCATTAGGTCGGGTGTCTATGTGTCACATTGTCCATCAACTGTGTGTGTATGTGAGTGTCTTTGGATATGAACATTCATTGAAACAACTTAAAATCACACTTAAAATACTTTTAGATTGTTTTATGTACAAATTTCCACAAAAATTAACCCAGAACTGAAGGTACAGCTATTAAAAAAGCGCTCCTCCACTACCGTGGAGACATGGGTTCAATACCCAGCAGAGGCTGAGTGCTCCATCAAACATTTCAGGCAGCATTCACAGGAGGGAAGCTGGTGACAAATCACATCCTCGTTACAGCACTAGAAATTCCTCCAGCTTGGTCTGTACACATTGTCTCATTCTGCCTACTTCAACCTCCTTAGACCAACAGCAGGAGTTAGCAACAACGAGGTCTGCAGTACAGAGGAACTGAGCACTCCAAAGTAGGAGAAAAGGGAGTTGCACACTGATTTTATCAACATTGCATAACGATTATACATCGATTAAAGCACAATTATATCACTTGGGTGTATATAATTGTGCCTTTGTAGGTACTAATGGTATTGGTACAGCAATACAAAACACATTATAGGATACTGCCCCAGCAACAAACTCTCCCAGTACTCAAAAAGGCGGAACTGTCTTCTACTTTAGTCTCACAGTGTCTGCTGTATGTCTGCATGTGTACCTCGAGCAGTGATTCTTCCAACTGAGCCAGCTGTATCTTCTTGTCTTCCTCTTGTTGTAATAGTCTTGTTTTTTCAGTCTCCAATTCTGGCTTTTCCTGCTGGATGGTCAAGGCTAGCAGCTATCACACACACACACACACACACACACACACACACACACACACACACACACACACACACACACACACACACACGGGGGCAAGTGGACACGCAGTGTGACTACGGCACACAGTAGATATTCTCTATATAAACTGTAACATTCCACTGTTAAAGCACCTCTTCTCACTTTTCTCATGAAATTCTAAGCACTAAACTGAAAAACTGCAGAATATTTGAAGCTGTGGTCACAATTGGAGGAGACGAAACCTTAACTACATCATACACAGACTATAGCCTCACACAGCATGAGGATTAATCAACACTGCTCCAATAAAGTGTCAACAAAACAAGAAACTACATTGACAAAGGAACCATTTACTGCTGGGCTATCAGAGTGGATTGTGTACGTGTCTGTGTTTGAGTGTGGATTATTCAGGTTACCTGCCCTCTCAAGCCTGCCCTGGTGGTAGTGAAGTTAACCTCTGTGATCACGGAAATGGCATCAGGGGGGATGAAGGGGGTGGGATTCCGTGTTGCCATGAAGAGACGGAAGTCCTCATTGTAATCAATTACTTTGTCTCCTATCTGGACCACATACCTAGGACCTGTGTGCGTGCCCATGCATATGTGTTGAAGTTGGACAGAAAAAAAAGAGTCTCTGTTAATAACATATATGGTATTGTACAGGCTAGTGGTCACCATAAATCCTGTTTTCACCCTTTTACTTTCTCCTCCACCCTCTGTGTCCTGGATGTCTGCAATGCAGTGCTGCCATGCCTTTGTCTTGCCTCTTTTTCCATCCTGTTCAACACCACTTTTAAATGAATAACTTGCCCTTTCTCATATTTTCTCTGCCCCCGCTCTTTCCAATTCAGCTACAAATAGACAACGCCTCTCCCTGGATGATTCATAGACTTATGAATCACCCCAATTTTCACAGGTATGTTTCCAACCTTTGTTTACATGTACCTACGTGATTAAAGCAGCTGTTTGCAACTATGATTGGTACGCAATTGTCTAAACCAAGAAAGTGAAATATCGAAGGTGAAATCGGAAGGCCAGATTCAAAGTCAGCCATGAATGAACAGAAGATGTTTCTTTGTGCATCTCATTCAAACTTTGTTAGAGAAACAATTATATCAAAAATATAATGAACAAAGCAGAACTGCACAGAGAACATCTACATGCTGATTATATAAAGTAAATACTTCCAATAACTGCAAAGTATTCAGCTGTCTGAATCTTTCTGAGGACGTTGGACGTGTAAGGTTACACGACATGTAATTACCACCACTTCTTAAAATGACCATGGACC
This sequence comes from Chaetodon trifasciatus, assembly GCA_037975065.1. Taxonomy (NCBI): domain Eukaryota; kingdom Metazoa; phylum Chordata; class Actinopteri; order Chaetodontiformes; family Chaetodontidae; genus Chaetodon; species Chaetodon trifasciatus. The sequence continues at coordinate 4,968,180 of JBBMOE010000020.1, read as the reverse complement.
ACATCTCACAAATGAACTTGCCTTTTCTGGACTTGCAAACAACTGAATCTGACAGCATCAGTGCAAAATAGTGGATTTGTATGAATAAAAAGTGTCTTATTTGCTCTGTATTGTTCCAGCTTTCTTTCTACAAACTCATTCATTCTGGAGTGAGAGGAAGAAAAACAGAGTATTTCACAGAAACTCAATAAATGAGCTCCAACTGAGAACCCTAAACCCCATCTCTGAAGGTTTGATTTCTGTGCTTATACAACAAATGGAAAATGACAAACGAAAAACAATCATTATCTTATGTACCAAAGAGTGATGTGAAGTGACAAACTTGATTTTCTGCTTTAATTATCTTTGTTTCTTTAATTCTTATCTTAACTATGTGTATTAATCCACCCTCTTCTTTGTTCATGCTTTTATTTCCTGAGTCATAATGTAATCCTTCTCCACAGCATGTTCATTACCACTTCAAAAATCCTCCACAAGGGTGTCAAAGCACAGTTTATCATATGCCTTTCCGTTTCTATAGCCTCTGTGGCATCAGCCTTGTTCAAATATGGAGTCATGGCTAACTCTTTTTGGGGAAAATAAGAGGGTTTTGATCACAATTGCACATTTTTATGGCAGGCTGTACAAACTGCTTCATTTGCTACCAATGAGATTCCTCTGTTACCATCAAACTAGATCATTGAAATGGTCGATTAACACTGTGACATTATGACACACTCATGGAGATGTAGTGTTTTGTCTGACAGAAAGAGTAACATGACAGTAACATAGTCAATGATTAAGAATTCATTTACTAAATTTACCATACCAGATGCATAACCTGGATGTTCTTCGTGGTGTACAGAGCAAAGCTCTCAGCAGACTTCACTGGTCAGGAAGTGTTCAGTTAAACAAAATCAAGGTGCAGAATAACCTGGACTCATTAACAACATAGTTATTATACATGCTCGGGAAATATCCCAAAAGTGGGATTTCACTGCAGTTTAGGGAAGCAGCCCTAAGACAGAGGCAAGCAGTCTGCTTTTTAGTTAGTAACCAGTGGTTGGTGAACCCTCTGATTGAGGCTCAAAAGAGTTCCCACACCTCCTTTGTATGAAAATGGTGTTTGTGAGTGTGTGCGCACCCTGTGCAATGAGGTCCCTCCTCAGCAGTGGGTAGAGCACAGGCTCAACTCCATCCATCTCTTGGATGATAAGTGTTTTTCCAAATCTGACCGCAAGCTCCAGGGATGTCATGAAGTTATTATCCTGTAGAGAGCAGACACACAGATGCACAACTGAAAGAGTACCTTGAATGCCAGTGTTGGTTGGTGACACAGAACTCTGTGACATAGAACAGCAATATTGTAACTTAGGGTTGATTTGAACAAAACATATCACCATTGTACAAGTGTGTGAATCTTAATGACCTCTATAGTATGTTCTTTAACATATGTGTGTGTGAGTGTGTGTGTTTACCTGTTGGTTGATAACCTCTAGTCTGTGCTCTTTCAGATGTGTGCGTAGCCACTCTGTAGCTCGGGATGACGGGTCGATCAAGAATGGACAGGCGACACTCTGAGTGCATAGCAATGATAAAGAAACATGTTTCAGGTTTTGCCATTTCGGGACAGCTTTACTTAGAAAGAGGCTCAGTTACAGAGGAAAAGGAGGTGTGTGCGTGTGTGCGTGTGCGTGTGGGAGAGAGAGAGAATGTAGTCCACTCCTGTCTCGTGACTGTCATGCTTATCGACCAGCGTCACTCCTATGCCAGACGAAGGAATGAAGTCCACCACCGTCCTTTCATCCTGTGCTCCTCTATTTCATGGTCTCTTGCTCAAGGATTCTCTTTCTCAAACCATCTCAAACCTGGTTATTTGTCTGTTTATTCCCCCAGCCTTTTCTTACATATATTACATACATCTCATCTCTCTCTTTAATAGCCAGCAACTAACTCAGTATATACATTAACAACTTTTACTGAAGTGATTTGTCAATATGCTGCAATCCTCTCACCCCCACACACAAACACAAACTTGGAACAGAGACACACAGAGACAGTGAGGAAAAACAGAGGCTACACTGAACTAATGTTGGGTTGTAAGAATGAATTGCGGAACAACAACTCACCCGTAATTTGAGAGCATTGATCTGAGGGCAGCAATGGTAAAAACAACCCACAAACACAATACAGACAAATGGAGGACAGATGAATGGCAACAAGGGCAGAATTCTTGATACAACTGGTCATATTGTTACGAGTAAATGCTGTGGTAACATTGTACTTTGATATCTGTTAAAAAGGGCATTCACCGTATAAAACAAAGACTCATTATAAGCTAATATAAAGATAGTTTTCAAAAACTCACAAAAGCCTCACAAAAACTAGACTAGAGACAGAAATTGGTGATTAAATCACTTTTATAACATATCCTTCTGTGTCAAAAGCAGCTTTGTATTCAGGGCAATTAAGACAAAAGGAGAGAGACTAACGAGATCTGACAGACTTGTCTAACCTGTAGTATGACAAGGGCATTCTCCATGGAGAGGTCATCGGAGGGCAGCCCCTGACTCTTCCAGATCAGCTGCTCGCTCTCCGAGCACAGGAACGACCGCAAGTCAAACTCTGATGCAAACACACACAATACAAATGTGCATGCTTACTTTTATGCTTGCTCACTGTGAACAGCATTGGTAATTTTAATCAAAACACAGATATTGGACACCAACAGCCACTTGACAACAAGTCCCAAGTCAACAGTAGTGCCTAAACACATTATGTTAGACTTTCAGCTGATCACTAAGTTATTCAACACTGCACTTTCAGAATTATTCAATCAGCATTAATATTCTAATAATATGTATATCTAATAATACTAATATGTGCTGTACATGTACCACATGTATCAATGCAGTAGGATGCATTGGGCCATGTGTGTGAGTAGAAGTGTGTTTGGGTAGGCAGTTCAGAACAGAAGCTGGCATTCAGTATGCTGGTGTTACCGTGTTGGCCTAAAGTATTAGTGGTAGTATGTTTACTCTGTAGTCCAGATTGAGCCATCCAAGTCTCCAGACAGTGTCTTCTACGGTCTTCGGGAGCTGCTGACAGATAGGTGATGAAGGCTGCAGCCAGCATGGCCCTCATAGGGAGTGTGTCCAACTCATTCTTTATCTCAGACATCTGATGAGAGAGACACAGAGAGAAAAGACAAGACAGAGGAGGGTAAGGGGTTGACAGGCAAGGGAAAAGAGAAAAGTAAGGAACTTGGAGTTACACGCTATGTGGTCATAGCGTGTAACTCTTCTTTCCCTCCTCCAAACTGACTAAATATAAACTCAACTCATAGTCCACACATGCAGGGACACACGCTCACACTTGCAGATTCTGAGTTAATGTGACATCATTGCTGTTAATTTCCAGGTTGACCAGGATTCATTTGAGGTAGTCTATGAGTGGAGTGGATGTCAGGGGATCACAAATGCACATGTATGTGTTGGGTGAATGACTATAAACAAGGCTTAACTGTCAAGCCTAATGATCCCTGAATGCCCACATCTATGAGGCTGCAGGTATCAGCAGCATGTAGTCTCTGGTCTACTGTATTTATACTATCTCACATCCTGCCACAGTCTATACTCCATTTGTCTGTTTCTACACCACTTACTCTGTAGTTGTGTACCCTCTCTCTGTGTGGTCCTCCTTTCCCTTCAAACACTTAAACAACTTATAGGCATTGACATGCAGCCAACCACAAGCACTGCATAGTGTCATAAGAGTTAGGGATGAAGTGAATGCGTGTGTGTGTGTGAGTATATGAAAATACGTGAGTAGAGAGTAAACTGGCTCTTTGGTGCGGGCCTTGACGAAGGCAGTGAGTGTGAGTGTGTGTGTGTGTCAGGAAGAGATTGAGTGTTTTAATTAAGGTGCAGACAGATGCTGTGGAGAGGAGTAAAAACAGCCAGAAGGGACTGGAGACAGCAGGATACATCCCCCTGTCACACACACACACACACACACACACACACACACACACACAGACACACACACACACACAGTCGAATAGACACACAGGCACACAGCTCCTGTTGCTCTTACATGGTAAATGAACCCCTTTCATAGTAAATGTGTATAACCTCCCCCACCCCACACCTCCTATATCAAACTACCTGTGCGTTCCACCGTGTGTGCTCTCCATCAAGTTGTGATATGAGCTGCTGGGCTGCCGTGATCGTGTCCTGAGCTTTTGTCACCTCAGCCTCCAACTTAGCCGCTTCTGTTGTGTGACACTGAAACCTGAGGAAAGAGTAAGAAAGTGACAAGTAGATAACTGTGTTTGATATGGGATCAGTGGAGACTTCTGAGACTGACGTTATGATATCTGTTTTATTTACATCATGTAATGATATCATCATTAGTCTGATGTATAATTCATTTGTATCTCCTCCCACATCGCTGAAAGTAGAATACAAATCTGTATGACATCCAACAATACAATGTGATGTGATGTGAGACCAGGCGAGGCGAGGCAAGTTGAGGTGAGGTGAGGTGAGGTGAGGTGAGGTGAGGTGAGGTGAGGTGAGGTGAGGTATCAAGATAGTAAAGAAGGACAGCAGAGGAGAGGAGAGGAGAGGAGAAGTGATATTGGAAAATGTCCTGCCAATTCAAAAGGGGTGGAAAAGACCTGCCCTTCAGTAAGTACTGTTGTATTCATGTTTATCTAGCTACATGGTGAGAAGGAGGGATGCTGCATGGCTAGCAGTCAGAGACAGGGAAGGCAGCTCATTTCTTTCTTGTGGAATGATGCTGTGAGGCTGCTAGCCGAGTTAGCTCCAGAAGCTTGTTGAAAGCTGTATTATTTCCAGTCATACCCGCTTTTCACCATAGCTTGAAAGTTTATTTTTCTTTGCCAGTTCTGGTCTGGCCATGCCAGAGGATGGAATGGGCAACTTCTTGCCTTGTCCCTTACTGTATCTTTTTTTTTTTTTTTTTTTTTTTTTCCAATTTTATTAAACTTGAAGTCAGGGCTAGTCATAAGGAAAAGATGGCCAAGGTGAAATTGAAGAACTACTGTTATGGTTTATTACAAAAACATTTCAAGGGTAATTTATGGTAATGTAATAACCCTAAGTTTTGAAATACAGTAGAAATGGAAGAATGAAAGGATGGAGGAATAAATGGAAAGTTGGGCGGAAGCATACTTCTCTTTCAACTCGTTGACTTTGGCTCCAACAGAGTTGAGCTGGTCCTCTAGCTTATTCTTCCTACTCTCTGTTTTCCTCAGGTTTCTGGACACACACACACACACACACACACACACACGCACACACACACACACACACAAAAGAAAGTTATCTTGTGTGTTTGTTTATCATGAAGAGTGTGTCTATGTGTATCAGTATGTACGTGCACTTCATGTGTATAAGAGGCCATGAGTAACTGAGATTAAGACAAAGACCTCAAGCCCACTGACAAGCATGGTTGTGCTGAAGACATGAATCACAATCATTCTTAGGTGTTTTCTGGAGAGGTGTTTGTGTGTGTTCCTACTCCAGTAGTCCGGCCTGCTCTCTCTCCAGTGGTTCTATCCTCTCGAGGACGTGGGAGTACTGGACATTGGCTTTGACCCAGGCAGCCAGAGGAGCAGCTGCTGCACTTGCACGCTTTGCATTCTGACCATAAAAACAACAGCATCACAAATGAGAAACAGCTCAGTCACCACAACAGCCACAGCAGTAGTCAACAAGAGGTGAATAACGTCCCCCAACCATACATCTAATTTTTATTCTGCTATCATGACTGGTTGACCTTGGGATCGAAGGAGGCCTTGTTCCTGTTGAGCAGCTCCTCCACACTCCGGCGAATCTCAGGGGTGATGTTCCTGGCTTCAAATGTAGCTATGTCCTCCCTCACTCCACGCTTAGCCAGAAAGCTGCAGAAACAGGGGGAAAGGGGGAAAGAAAGACATGAGAGAGAGGACTGAACATGAGCAGTTGACAAATAAAGCGGTGAAGAAAACGACAGACGCAGCTAAGATGTTGTGAGTGAGAGAGAGTGATGTAACGTGTCATGGCAGCAAAGTAAAGAAGTGATAGAGAGACAGATCATTAGAGAGAGACAGACAGAATAAATTGACTTTTTATCCAGAAAATGAGGAAGTTAATGTTAATTCAAGCCTAAAATTCCGAGACTCAAAGTTTTTTCATCTCTAATTAAGCGCAAACAGTTGCAACTTATTCTCTTTGTTACTCATATTTAGCAAATCCATCTCTGCCACCTCCCACTCTCTGTCTCTCTCACACACACACACACACACACACTGTCTGTCTTTGTTACTTGCAGTGCTCAGAGTGGAGTTGGCTCACCCAATTAACACGAGTCATTAGCAGGGCAGAATGTTTTTTTTGTCTGATCCCCTCTAAAGGTGCCCACGGTCAGATGAGTGATTTGTACCAAAAGCTAATTTAAATAAACACTGGAGCATAAAGTAACTGCACAGACACAGTCACGCAGCAAACACACAAGGGTACATGAAATACACACACAAATACAGATTCTGACATATGCTTATTGTTTAAAATATATTAAATGCACCACAACCTCTTTTTTGACACATGGTTTAACTTCTTGTCAGCTATGTGAATAAGTGGTGCGAAAAATGAAAAATGAACGAGATGACTATTAGGACATTCTGCCTTCAAACCTGAGCAAAAATTGATGGTTTGGACGATTTTCCAATTTAAAAATCTTTTGCAGAGAGATCTAAAGTTATCAAATTTCTTCATGTTAACCCAGGTATAAAGCTTTCTCCTTCTCTCCATCTTTCAAAGGTGTGTCAAGCATTTTCACGTCCTCTGTCCTCAGCCATCCTTCAACACCCCATCACGTCTTTTTGGAGACCCAAACGGTGCTGAACATCCCATCGGGGTAACTTTCTTTCCATCAAACCATCCTTTTCTATCGCCCTTCGTCTGTCTACCCTTTTACACATTCTTCCCACGTCTTCCCCTCTCACCTCTTCATGCTGACCCAGGAGGTGTCGAAGATGCCCATCAGTCTCAGCACACCCTCCAGGATGTCTCTGATGACATCAGGGGGCATTCGGAGTGAGCGGATCTCAGACAGAGCTTCAGGCTTGATGTTTCCAACTGCACGCTTTGCTTCATCTACCAGAGGCTAGAGGGTAGCAATGATAAGAAGAGGGACGGATGCAGAGATAAAGAAGGGGTAAGTGCAGCTGGGATGGCAAGTATGGAAAAGGTAGAGGCGACTCGTATGTGTTTCTAGTTACAGACAGATATATATCATACTTCATGCACAAGTCAATCAGACAACTTACCTGTACTTCCTTCAGCTCATCATCAATTTTGGCCTTTCGCTCTTCAATCTTGGACACTTCTTGAGCCATCTTCCCTTTTATCTTCTCCATTTCTGTCTTCTGGTCACTGGCATTCTGGAAAACCGAAAAGGTCATGTGATTGTGTTGGACTGAAAATAAAGCCTTCAAATGCTTCAAATTCTGAAGCACAAAAATGTTATACAACTTACTATTCACCAAGAAAACTTGACCCCACACTTTGAGATATTACAAGTTAAAGCTCCCTTAACAACCTTTTAAAATGTAAATGAGTTCCCCTTTTTCAGTGCTTCAGTTCTGAGATGTGTCAGACATACAGCCCCAGTCCTCCTCTGAGTAAAGATGAAAGATTTGGTTGAGGAACAGTCACAGTAAGACACATTTATTGAGAATAAAGAAAGAGAGAAGATGAACATTTGGCCCCATCATTTTCCAACACTTCCTCTCTCTCACCTTTATATCCCTAGAATCTATCCATCTTATCACATCCTATCCTCATACAAAGCTAATTTCTTCATAGGCTGTCTCCCCAACCTTCCAATTCTCCCCTTGTCAAGCTTGACCCCTCCCTATACACCACATATTTCCCTTATTCCCTCTCCAAATCTCATTTTTCTTCCTCATCCACTGAACTCACTCTGAATGCCTCTGTCACTCTTCCACCTAGTTTGTTTCAACTCTTCATCACTTTGTACCACTCTTCCTCCCTTTTTCCCTTCCTGCTGTCTCCACCTCTGCAGGGGACATGGCCACTGCAGCCCAAAGGAATGAGTCTAGTCATTAATTATCACTCTGCAAACTGACAGTTATTCCTACTCCTGTTTCTCTTGTTTCTTCCCTCTCCCTCTTTCCCTCCATCTCACTCAAAAGTTGATTCCCCACAGAGACAAAGACAGGAGGATATCATAACTAATGAACGGGGTTCAGCTTCCTTTCTTCCCTCCACACATCTATCCATCCATCCAAGCATCCATGCATCCTCCAGACAGAGCCAGCAGGAGGAAATGGAAACATGGATATCGAGAGATAGAAAGCACTAGATGAGGAGTCACAGAACAAACAAATGTGCATACCCACACAAACCAAATAAATAGCATCTTCACAGCAGGGGAGACATAGCCATGGGAAAAGCAGAAAAAGTTGCTTGCATAATACAATGCAGATGAGGAGAGTGAAGGGGAGAGAGGCAAAGATAAGAAAGTAGGAGCAGAACGGAGCAGAGGGCAGAAGAGAAGAGAAGAGAAGAGAAGAGAAGAGAAGAGAAGAGAAGAGAAGAGAAGAGAAGAGAAGAGAAGAGAAGAGAAGAGAAGAGAAGAGAAGAGATGCAACTTGGAGGAGACATGAAACCCTACAGGACCTCTGTGCTGCCTGCCACTGTGTGTCAAAGTTACACACACTGATGTACACACACCCACAAACATACATATATACACACACACACACACACACACACACACACACACACACACACACACCTGCATGGAGGTGGTGATTTCCTGCAGGGCTGAATCTGCCTCCTGTTGTTTAGTTTTCAGCAGTGCACTCTGCTCTGCAGCCCGCCTCTTCAACTCGTCGACCAATGCCTTCGCTTCATTCAGCTTCGACACTCCCGCCTGCAAACACAGCACCAGGATCAACATTGCCCTAATTCTAAGGTCAAGTGCCCGCTCACAGACACTGCATTTGCGATTAGAAACCATCAGCAATTAATAATAAAGGCAGTTATTTTACACAGAAATCAGAGTTTATCAGTGCTCAAAATTCCAGTGAAATCTTTTCTTTTACTTCTGCTTATGGTTTTGCAGTACACAAAAACTCATAACATACATTTAAAAACTGGCTCCTTTTTGTTTTTTTTTTGTCGTTGCCTGCCTATTAAGTGAACTTGTGAAAAACAATTTCCAACTTCCTTAGACCTTTGTGCATATGGGTCTCATATTGTACACAATCCATATTGTGCTCCTGCTGATATTGTACCTGCAGATGCTGTTGTCTCGTCGTGAGCTGGCTCTGCTTCCGGTTAAATAATGCAGTGTAAACATGCAGAAAGGCCATGTACTGGCTGGGTGTCGCTCCATGCTCTCTGCATGACTCATGGACCATCAGGAACAAACGGCACAGGTCTCCCTGAGCAGACCCTGCTGGAAGCAGAGGATGAAGAACACAAGCTGGTTTAAATTTAGGAGGTCAAGTTCATGATATAAAACACAGCCAAACACAGTCAGAACATTTGCTATTACATGTATATTATACGCTGACTAAATCACTTAGTTATAAGCCTATTTTTAAAAGTTATACGTAGGAAGACTGAAGTTTACTCAAATATCCAGCACACTACATCCACAGAAGAGCAGTATAATTATGACTAGGGAAATGACAGCGATGAACTACAAAAACATCATTATCATTAGAAATAGCACACTCATACAATTCAAAATTATTGAATCAAAATGGGTTATTTTCCACATAATTACAGACTTCTCTGCTCTGAGTAAATGTGCTCCTACCTGAGCTTTTCCCCTTCGTGGCCTTTTCTCTTTCATTCTCTTCGCCCCCTCCTTCTGCCTTTGCCAGCAGCAGTTCAGGAATCTGAAAAGGTACACATTTACACAAACAAACCAGATAGAGAATTTAGATAGAAAGCACTGATGCATGCATGAAAAAAAAATCTTTTCTCAGCAGCTTTTTAAAAATAATGTGTCAAGCATTAAATTTCAGGTTCCACTGGTAAGCAAATTTACTTCTTAAGCCCTGCAGTGATAGGGTCAATATTGGACGTGAAGCCACTGGATACTAGTAAAGCATACAAATACATATGTATGTGGCTACAGCAGAGCTCTCGGCTACACAAGTCTGTCTTTTCAATCTTTTCAGGTTTATGGAAATCTCCTTACTCAAAGCCTTAGCTGGATTTATTGATTGTAGATACTGGTGTGAACTTTATCGACTAATTTAATGTTTTTGATCTTGCCGCTATACATGCTGCTCCTCCTCCTCCTCCTTCACTAACCTTCTTCATGCTGCTTTCAGACCATCCTTCCATCCACTGGACAGAACACTTGCGATAGAAAGCTGGGTTGCTCTCACAGTTGATGGTGAAGTTACTGCTGGAGCAGTCCATGATCAGAACAATGTGGAGGTTCTGCTGGATTCCTAACGGGGTGTCAAACACAAAGAGCAGCAGAATAGGTGGGGAATTAAAACTGTGGAGGAGTTCATCACAAAATGTCATTTGAAACCCAGCAAATGAGAGGGAAACAGAGACAGTAAAGGGGAATGTGAAGACAGGCTCTAGTTTTTATGTCACTGATATTGTTCCTTTTTAGCTTGTACATCTCTGACAGAGTTGGATAGTGAAGGTGAGCAGGGAGCTCTTTAGTGGGTTTGCTTTGACAATAATAGAGCTATTGATTTGATTCTCGAGCAGCAACCTCATCCTCAGTGACAACGCACTATTCCTGCAGTACACACATCACTGCACAGCTGGGAAGCAGAGGAACAGAGTCAGATACAATCACAGAGGACAACAGATGGAACAATCAGTGGAAAGAAATGACACGTGTAGTAGACTTTTACAGTGGGAAAGAGGACCACAGTGCTCCATATATCACATAGATGGGGACACACCAAAATAATGAATGACAGGCAGACAAACTGTCGATAAATATTTGGTACTGACTGTAAGAAAAGTAGTTATAGAGCGGTCCGGTGAATCCATCCTGGGAAGCAGCATCTTTGAGGGTGGAGAGGAGAGGCTCCATTTCCTCTGGGGTGTACAGACCCGGAACTTCACCTGAAACATGACACACATATACAAAGAAATGATCAGCATCTCCTACACGTTAGCATCTGTCACAGGCAACTAAATAAAAGATAGTAGGGACAGAACCTATGACTGGTGTGCAGCCTGGGTGGCACATGGTTCGTATTCAAATGCACACCATGAATACTCCAAAGGTTTGCCATAGGAATGTGTATGATATTAAGATTCAGTGCACACATACAGCACACAAACCTCACACTTATGAGACCCTCGGTTGACTGCATTCAGTGTTATGTGATTTGCTCCAAGGTGACCAAGGAATAGTAGAATAGAAAAGAAAAAGGGATGGCTTGGTATTTTGGGAATTATTTCTGCTCACTGGAGTCTTGTCATCGCCTTCAGGTTGCCAGGCAACCAAGAGAGACACCAGGATGTCAGTGTACTCGGTGAAGAAATAGTCCAGCACATAACCATAACTTGATGTGTCTATACTTTGGTTTGTGAGCAGATTAAACAAATAAGATAAAACATGTTCATTAGCGAGCTTTAGAGGTGCCGGTTTGGCGGATTTTGCTACCTTTGGACAGAGTCAGACTAGCTGTTTCTCCCTGTAGCCAGTCTTTATGCTAAGCTAAGATAACCATCTGGCTCCTGTCACAGTAGTGTCAAACCTCTCATCTAACTGTCTGAAAGCAAAGCAAATAATCATATTTCCCAAAAAGTCCAACATTTCTTTTATTACTAACATTAACCTAATACAACTTTTAACATTGGCCCTAAAAGAAAGCTGTAACTCCTTGAGGTCCAAACAGCTAAATCTGTTCTAATAAAAATGGGAGAAAGGAAAATCCAACACACAAACACAATACAAACCTGACGACAGCAGGCTGTTGACCATCTCTAAGAAAGCTGGGTGAACAAACTGATAGTCTTCCAACAGTAGAACCACCTGTTGACCCTCCAAACCTGCCAGCTGCATCACCTACACATAAGGTGCACACACATTGTACGTTTGATACACATCACACACACTTTGATATAAGTCTAACCATGACATTACACAGCTTTATGGACACCAAAGTTCCTTTAGAAAACTACTGTGCATTTAAGGTTTAATGCCTTTAAAAAGCTTGCCAGTACACAACAATAATCTCTAAGTGCATCCTGCAAAGAGTGGTTATTTGGCACAACGTGAACCAATAAAAAAGGCGATCCACTCTTACCGTCTTGAGATCATTGCTGAAATGCTTAAGAGTATAACCACGAGAGATTTTGGGCGTGAACAATGCGTATCCATGCATGTGTGACACCAGGCACGTGGCCGTGTGCCGACCCACTCCACTTCGGCCTGCCAGAAGCAGAGACCCACCGGGTCTGCTCAGGACCCGATCCACCCTAGACACAAAGTCACACACTTCCCAGAACAGAAGAAGATCCAGTTCCCTGTTATCACGACTGTACAGGACTACTCCCTAGAGGAAGAAGAGGGAGGAACACACACAGGTGAGGAGGCGCACCAGAGACATCCTGACAAATACAATGAAATGAAAAATACAAAGACACACAAGCTAATGAATGAGATTAGCAACCACTGTACATAAACACATATGTGCGTATACTCAATCCCACAAGCCTGACCACACACAGCACCCCAGACAACAGTTCCTCATGGTTACCTTCTGTATGACTTGTTTAAGGTCAGCTGAATCCAGACGTCCCAGTTGTTTACCATGAGGAGGTAGAGACTGGCCAGGAGCCATTATAGCCCCTTCAGTGGCTCCCCATGTCACATAGAAACCATCTGCAAGCAGGGGAAATATTACAACCTGTTGGTAACACATCTGCATATGTGCACATCATATGACACAGTCGAGGCTGTCTATAGAGGTGAGACAGAATAGATAAGAAATGAGCACGATCACCAAAATGAATTCCAGTCAAATGCATGTAAAAATTTGATCAAATGTGTTTCTAAATGTTCAATCTGCATTTTGATTTGTTTTCAAATCCCACAGCTAACATATTCTAAATATATTCTAAATTCAACTTTATATTTGAATTGTTAAAAAAATCTACACATGCGACTGTGAAAATTTATATTCCATTGTGGAATCTGCACTGAATGAACATAAGTCTCTCCTGTCATAACATCCGGTCAACATGATTCCCGAGTTTGACATGAAAACATTCCAACTCCATGTTGTTTTCCCTGCTGCTTCTCTGATGTCCGCCCTCTCTCTCGCTCCTCTCTTGATTCGGTAAAGAATTTATTTAAACCAAACCAGAGTTAGTGGTGATTGTTGGACCAGTGGAAAGACAAACCAAGAAGGTTTTGGTGAGTTCTGTTTTGTTTTTGTCACATTTGAATGAAGTGTGTTTTCTGATAATAAAATCACTGTTTCTGTGAATTGACTCTGGTTGCTTTGGCGAGCGCGATATAACAGCTGCTTCTGGTTAAACAAAACAAGTCTTTAACAAGAATGTATCTCTATAGAGATCCTTTCAACAATATTGTCAGACACTTATTAGAACATTCTGAGTCTGTCTTTGGCTAAACAAATATTTTTACATACACAATGTAATCCCTGAGGGATTCCCCTCTGTGACTGTATTGCTGTGTGTTGTGTGGCTGCAGCATTCAATATTAAAAAAACAAAGAAGAAAATAGATATTTGAATGGTTTTAACCTATGTTTGTTTAGCGGTTTCAAGGGCCTTGATTATAGATATGTCATTGTATATATTCAGCAGCCTGTTCTTGATCATTACACCTCTCTGAGTTGAGCTAGTTTCCTTTACAATGGCTTCCAGTATTATTCTGCATGAAGAAAACGAGCATTTGTCATGTATTTCCAGTGCTGCTGTGCAGATTCTTACCAGTATAGCACATATTGGTTTTACCAATCCCATTTTATTTACAATTCTAAGTTGGGAACAGTTAAACCAATTTAAAGAAGGAAACACTTTATCAATGCCATGCTCGTTTAAAATAAGTAAACAGACCATTAGCTGAGAAATTGCCATAAGTGCAAAGCTGTCAAATAACAGAGCCAATCAAATTTTGCTTCATTCAGGTATAAGGGTCAAACTGAAAATGTCTGAGTGCATGAATTCCATCAAGTAGTCAATTTGCAATGTAATTTTTCCTGCTTGGTCAATGATGGGCTGTTTGAATCCACCTGAGCCCGCAAGCAGTTGTTCTGTATGTGTATGTACGATTTGAATGAAGGTGTATGTCAGCCAGAATATAGGCATCTCATACCAGTCATGTTGTCGAGAGCATCGGAGCCCCAGTCTCCCCGTATGATGGAGAAGAGGATGTTATCAAAGGTGTGAAGGTCTTTGGAGGAAACCAGCCGGTCTCTGAACAGCCTCCTAGCCTCATATGCTACCACCTCCAACACGCTGTCTGTCACATTAGATTGGGCTAAAAAAAATAAATGAGACACACACACACACACACACACACACATCACATTTGAATTAACACCCAACAGGATATCCCAAAATAATTCATCAAAATCAAGAGAAAGTGTCTGTGGGTTCGCTTTTGTAATAGTATTTAAAATCTGAGAGCCACTTTTGTGCTTATCACTTTTATGATTTGTGTTCTATTCTGTCTCTGTACTGAATGTGCGGCCTGATTTTGTATTGTATCGTCATTGTTGTCTTGACCAGGTCTCTCTTAAGAGTGTCTCAGATTACCTGTCTGAATAAAGGTTACATTAAAAGAAGACATATGCATGCTTGCACTTACACACAAAATAAGATTTGCTGATTCTGTTTGACATTTGCTTCTTATCAGAAACTTGATACACAGACTAACTGAAAAACTGAAGAAATCAAATACTAAATTTCAGTGACTCATATAGAAAAGGACATTTTTCTGCATCTCACTTACACCATAACACATACACTGAGTATTTTGTAGTCTGTCCATATCTGTCATGAAACTAGCACCTTAGTCACAGGATGACTCAGGCTGATCATGAGTCAAAGGGCTGTTTTTGGCGGGATCAGGCATGACACAAGCACCTCCCTTGGTGAGACTAAATTTATTAAATTCCCCCAAGAATCAGCAGAGTGCTGCTAGCTAAGAAGAGAGTGCTCCAGGAAGAAGCCAGAATTGTGGTCTCATAGGCCGCTGGCTTCAACAGTGTCTGTCACATTATATTGAAAGAGCTGAAGAAGACTGAGGAACAGTTGACACTCCGGGGTTTTCCTGGCATATTAAATTTTAAAGACTTCTCACTTCTCACTCTCTTTCAGCTCTGCTTTTGGTCTCCACCAACTCTTGAGGGTAATATCTTCCTCTTTCATTGCTAAATGTTCTACTATGTTTGCCAGCTAATCGCTAACTGTATCTGTGTGCTGTTTGGTGCTGAGCAGGTAGTGTACATTGGGTTTTTAGAGCATTTCTGTTGAAAACATTTTAAACACTTGAGCTATGGAAGTTATGAAGTGTTGTTAATATATTCATTGGGATCACACGCACACTCAAACTCACCACAAACATCAACTCAGTCACAGAAGAAAGAGAAAGAAAGAAAGGGTTTTACATACCAAAATGAAGGTAAGCAGCAAGAGGAGAAAAGAGGGAGGAAGAAGTAAGAGAGTTAAAAAATGATGAGCACAGGAAAAGAGAAGTTTGTCCGCTGACGTGTTTAATTAAAATAAATGATTGGACTCACTATCACAGCAGGAACACATTGCAGAACGAGAGAAAGAGTGACAGAGGGAGAGATGAAAGGACAGCAAAGGGAGAGGATGATAAAAGAGGGGAGACGGACGAGTGACAGAGAGGAAGTGAGGAAAGAGAGGATGGAGAGAGAGAGAGAGAGAGAGAGAGAGAGAGAGAGAGAGATCGAATGAAGAAAAAGGTGAGACAGTGGAGACAGTAGCGCTGAGCTAAAGGAATACTGACAAGAAACTAAGCCATCTGGTCCTGTCTTTTTGATTCTGGCATCAAAACTGACTGAGTTATTCATGCTTTATGTTGCTCAGCAGTAGCAAATTATTCAATGGGAGGACTCTGAGGAATTACTAGAAAACCAGTGGGTCATTAAATCCAACTTTCTGTTTGTGTTTGCATGCAGCAGTGCCTCTGAAAATGTGGGTCAAAAAAGCACCTTCCAGGTCATGGGTCTGATTCCTGGGAGTTCCCTCTTTAAAAAAGTAGTCTGGGCCTCAATGGAGATGAAAAGTTTTTACTTGTTCCCTAACTTAGAGGTTTGACTGTCCCTGGTTATTCCGTCAATCATATTCCTGTCAAAAAAAGTGCTAAAAGACACACATATTAAATGTCTCCTTACCTGCAGTAAGGTCATATCGCAGCAGGCTGAGGACCCATTCTGTGAGGATACAGGGGGTAAATAGGTAGTGGCTGTGGTCATCCACTGTAAACTTGGCTTTCACCTGACAGTAAAGACAGACAGGGAGACAGGTGATACATACATATCTATAGGACAAACTTAATTGGCAACTGACAATATAAAGAATTTATGGTGGAATTTATAGTTATTGAGAAAGAAGGACAATTTGTTCTTAAAGCATACAAGGGCAGTGTTATTGTGGTGCAAATGCCTGTATTAATTGATACCGTTCATCAGTCAGTGTTCAGCCTGTGTGTGCTGTCCCTCTGCTGGAGAACAACCATGGATTCAATGTGGTATCACTCAAATTCCAATCAAAGTCTCCAATGACTTCTTTGTGCATTCAATATCTCAGGCAAAACTAAATGTGAACATGAATAAACACCCTGTTCAAGTCAATACCTGTTCATAAAGCTGCACAAGAGACCCAGCCAGCTGGTGTGTTTTCCCTGTGCTGGCCCAGGATGCCTGGCTGCCCAGGCTATGCTGGAGAACTGGCTGCAGGTATGCTGAGTAGATAGTCTGCAGCTGCTCCCTGTCTGGATAGCTAAAGGCAATGGCAAAGAGGCAGAGAAACAGATGGATGCAGCAAAATGAAAGTAGAGGGGAATACAGTCCTTATTACAGGGAGACTGACACGCAGAAATAGAGATAGAGGGGTGATGTCGGGGGAAACAAAATTTAGAGGGCTTGTATGCAAATACGTGCATAATTGCAGGCTGTTTGGTAAAGTGTAAAGCAATGCATAAAATACATTTGCAGCAAACTTACTCTATTGTGCAGATGCGAACTATAGAAGAGAAGCGGGATGTGAGTGAATGGCTCCCTACAGCACCCCCTGTTGACATGGAGGCCACCACCTGGATGTTCTCAAGACTCACCCACTCCAGATTTTCATCATAGAACCCTTTATATGTTAAAGCCTGAAGGAAAGACAGCGAGAGGAGAGAGAACGAGATGGGAGGTATAGAATAATGAAGGTGGAAGATATAGGAAAGTTGGGAGAAAGTCAGTGAGACTCCCAAGTACTTTCCAATTTCACAGTACATGGAACTTACAGGAAACAGTGTGAAAGTCTGAGTTTGTGAGGACAGACACTGAGATTCAAACTATTGAAACTATTACTCTTTTTGTTTATGTATCCTCACTACCTGTTGCAGGAAGGCAGTGAGGTTGCTGGTCCCCCACTTATCAGGTTTGGGTAGGTTGATGTCTTTTAGGTAGAGCACCAGGTTTTCACAGTCTTTGGGTCTGAAGACTCGACCAGTGTTAGAGCTGAGCAACAGGCAGGTCTGACCAAGCTTCTGTAGGACATGGCGAGAAGAGGTCTGGGCACTGCAGTGAACCACAGCGACTTGGGTCGACCGAAGTCGAGAGAAGGCGTAGCGCAGGAGCATGCTGGACAGAAAACAACACATCGATGAAAGGTCAAGAAACACGTGGGCATTCATTTTTAGTAGGTGTGGAGATACAGGGCCGAATAACTTCAGCCAAATGAATAAATGCTCTAACTCTTACACATCTCATTTATGTTTAGGATGGTGGAACCACAGAGAAGGATAAGAGGAAGAAATGTGTGTTAGTGCTGTATTTAAGAGGGTCACTTGGGATCTGGAGAACAATATTTGTCAGAACAGACCCGAAGGCAAAGAGAGACATTTTGAGAGGGTGCAAAACAGAGAGAAAATAATTGGAAAGTAAATGATCTTCATGCATGTGCATATACACTCCTTCCAGCGCATGTGTGTAACTTAGAAATCAAAAGAGTAATCTGACAAACCCGGTGTCTCATTGGCACAGTGACCTTTTAGGTGAAGTGAGACAAGAGGACGAGAAAAGGAGACACTGAGTGAGACTCAACTGGAGTGTAAAAGGCAAACTGAGTGACCCTTGTTCTTCAGCCCACTGAGGACAGAGGCAATTACTTTTGAGGCAGCAACTGCCTGTGTACACATACACAAGCCTGAGTACATACACCAAACACACACACACGCACACACAGATCTGATCCTCATTCTGACTTGTCAGTGTTTTAACATGAAAGGTCAAGTCTTGAATAAAACAAGATGTGATATCAGCGTTGATTATCTGCTTGTGCCATTTTGAGTGCCCACATTTGAGTTCCTCTGCCTCACAATCCATTACATACACTCGTTCTCCATGAACTCGCTAACCCTTTGTCTGCAAGCCGACTGACGTGTGGTCTGCCTGGAACATTGCCTACTTAAACTGTTCACACAGACTGCCATTTAATGAAAGGTATGAAACAATTGTGGCAATGTTGTTAAATGAATGAATGTAAGATAATGTAATTTGTTATGAAGCATTCACAACACTGCAGTGAATTCATTTTCAACTAATGTTTTCAAAATTTTGTCCTCAAGATTGTGGGTGTGTGTGCAATTTTGTCAATATGTGTATCTACACTGTGTCTCCATATGCAGAATATTGCAAGTGTATGTGCAAATGCCTCCTCTGTTTATGAGTATACAAATGTTTGTGTGCATACATGTCTGCAGGTGTGTAATTACCCTTTTCCGCAGCCCTCTGGCCCAACTACCATGAATGGCTGCCTGTGCTGAGCGGTGAGCCACGGGGAGAAGCAGTGCAGACCTCTCTGCATGTCTGGAGTCTCAATAACAGGTAGTGTGTGTGTATGAGAGAGCTGTTCCAGTGTGAGGCCCTCGGGACGCTGGAATGTATAGGCTGCTAGATGGCCGCTGTTTGAGTCATAGTAGGTATCTAGTGGTTTTTTGATGTCTGGTGGGCTTTCCCTGGCCCAGCTCAGCAACTACAGAAGTACAAAAAAATAAGAGCACACATTAAGACCAGGACTGATATCTCTGTGAGATACAGAAAACCCCCACCAGGTGCAAATCCTGCATTAACATGCAAATGATGAATCATCACCCTATTTTTGAGACATCAGACATGAATAAAATTTCATTGCTAAAACTAAACTGTTCTGACAGTCGCCCTCTTCCCATATAAAAATCACAGGGGTCCTCACCTCTTTGGCAAACTCCTGTCGTGATTTGAGGTTGAGGTTTCCTCCCAAACCTCTAAGAAGGCCAACGATGAACTGACCTCTCTCTGCCACAGCGTTGAGGTGTGACAGACCATTGAACACCGTACCCACCAGACTAGTCTCCACCACAAAGTCATTCTGATGAAAGGAGAAAAGAAGCGAAGTTTGAATTAAAAATCTCCAAAAAGTTTGGGTGAAAATATGAGAAAGTCAGTATGTACATATTACTTAACCAAACAGACTATGAAAACAGGATCTATACTGATTTGTAAAATGATTTTTGTGAAATTATTAGACTCTTATAATGTCAGCAATTAAACCCACTATAATGAATAGTGGTCAGTATACGCAGGGGTAATTTATTCTGAAAGTCCTATACTGTTGTTATGTGCATGCAAACTCACATCAATACTGTTCCTCCAGGCCAAAACCTGGAGTTTACAATGTGTTTAAAATTCAGCATTGACTGTTTTTGAGCCAGAGAACGAGGAGAGGGCAAAGGTTACCTGTTTCAGGACCCAGTCCAGGGCTCGCTGGAAGTAGTCTCCCAGCCAGTTTTCCAGATTACTGCAACACTCCTCTGGCTGACCTCTCAACCACGACTTCAACAAGGCACCCACATCAATGTCCTCATCGCTAAAAGTACAAATAGGGAAAAAAAGGGAGGAAAAAAAACAAAACAGTGAGACAAGCTTGTTGGGAGAGATAGAATTTGGTACAAATAAAGACTTGAAAGACTGCCTGCACAGGCTAACTGACCTGAGAAAGATCATGCCCATGCGGGATATGGTAGCTGGTGAGGCACAGCTAAGGTCATGAGTCTCAAACAGGAAGTTGACATTAGGTCCGAACTGGATGCGTTCTCCACTCGGCATGGTTAACAACCGATTATCATCAAGAACCGAGTTCAGACTCTCAATCCATTCTGGGTCAATGTCGCCATCGCACACAATCCATGAGCTCACCTCTAACAAACACAAAAATATATGAACATATATACTGTAGATAAATACAGTATATTAAGCTAAATACATACTGTGCAGCATAAAAGAGACTTCTTACCCTGTGGTTCTTTGACCACATTCCTGGCGCTATGTGTGAGGACACCATCAGCCCATTCTCTGGTGTCCATGTCTATATGTCCCAGCAGCTGTTGTCTGGGCATGGCCTTAGGATTCATTGTGTACTGCTTCACCTACAAAAATAAAGCATTAGACTGAGGAAGATTTTCATATTTTTTTTTTAACTGATCCATAAACTCTTTTCATATACCTTTACATGCTTAATAATACTGAAATCCAAGCCTCACACAATGTACATTTACAGCATTTTTAATATATGTTTAAGTTTCACATTAAATGAGATGTTATGTACAGACTGAATCAAAGAATGAAAATTCAGATAGGCGGTTTGTCTCTTACTCACCACTTTGCCTGTTTTGCTGAGAGCAGCTCTAAGCATCCTCCAGAGGGTAGACTTCCCCGCTCCACTTGGCCCTACGATGACTACTCCCATGCGTTGTCTCAGCTGTTCATTCAGCTCCAATGCCTTCTTCAGCTATGCCGAGATGGAAAAACAGCCTGTGATTAATCTATGATTTTTCCACCATCTTTCTAGTGAACTATCCAACTCTTGTCTCTGTGTTAATGTTTAAAACTTTTTGCTGCATTGAGTGATCCCAAACACTGGGTTAATCCCAGTTCCCATCATTTATCATGCGTATTCGGCTAATAAATAGATGTCTTCATACACACACCTGGCTGGGGATGAGTTCAAGTCGTGCCTCCTTGTAGACTTGTTCCAGTGCATGCATCAGTATCTGGTCCTCCACATCGGTGAAATTAACCCCGGAGAAGACATCTCTGACGAGAGCATCAAACCGAGAGCTATCGGCAAATGTCAGCTTGGACATGGTGTTCAGTCTCAATGCCTGCACCACCAGACTACTCTCCTGAACTGCACGTAAACGAAAAACACTGATTTAATACCCATTCCGATTAGAAATAGGACATGCATGTAAAATTACTTCATAAGGAAATGATTACAAATATGAAATGTTTTGATACTGGGGAATAAAAAGATGATATGCAGAAACAGAAACAGAAATAATACAGACGTGATGGAGAAAAACACAAAAAGACGTGGTTTTGAAAAGGAACTTGCAAAGCCATCGTTGCTTTTCTCTTGCACATGCCACCAATTATAAAAGTGCTAATTAGCAAAGCCTGTCGTGATTTAAGAGTTTATCAATACTTTTGTTCTCTTCTCCAAAGATACTGGCCTTCTATGCAGGCTCATATGTGGTGCTTTTTCACAGCAGGGAGGAAGACTTGGCCAGACTACACACAGCGATAAACACAAGACCTTGGGGACTCATCGCCAAGACAGGAGGAGCATGTAGTGTGTGCATGTGTGTGTGTTGGACAGATAAAGGGCATGTGGTGGAACAGAAGGATCTGAGAGATGGGGGAAGCATTGAAAAAAAGCAGAGACGCGAAGGGGAGATGGGGGTGAGAAACGAGGGGCAGTGAGTGGGACGAGAGCAGCATCGACAGCCAGGTATCAGAGAGAGAGCTAACAAGAGGTCAGAAGGAGGGGGGAGGAGGTGGGGAAAGAGGTACTGAAGAGGTAAACATCAGACCTCTGCCAAAGTGTTTGGGAATGAGAGAATAGAGAAGGACAAAAGTACAGACAAGTGAAAAGCCCACAGGAAGAAAAGTTTTTAAGGGGAGCGTTTGGGCTAAATGTCAATTGATGGCGTGTCTGTATTAGAGGATTTAGAGGGCAAGGACAACAGGTGAACAGAGAAAGCGCAGGTCAATGGAGCCTTTTGATGTTCAAGCACACTCATGCGTAGTGCTTCTCAAACTGCATTTAAGAGGTATCCACACAGAGAGACACAGACCATCAAAACATTTTGGAGCGTGACCCTGTTGGGGACAGGATAAGCATCTCCAAACCAGTCCAATTTTCATCATCACCTTATCCTCTAATCCTTTTCATCAGCTCTACAGATTTCTATCTCTCAGGTCAGAAGCTTATCAGTGCAACAGTTTCAGCACTTCTCAGGGGACACTTTTCAGAGACACACGGACCAAATGACCAGAAGGTACGTTTTCAGATTATTCACTTTTTGTGGAACAATTGGATATTTTATATAAACCTTTACACTGCAGGGACATGTAAATACAATACAGTTAGTTTGACTTTTCTGACTGTCATATAATGAATATGTGAATCTGAGTTACTAACAAAAAAAATCTTGTGTAGACATTAAATGTTGAAATGTCGATAAACTTAAATTTCGGCTGTCTGCAGCGTGCTATGTTATATGACAGCAGAGTGATGACTATTGTGCCATTGTGGTAAAAATCTGTCTGTTGAGCAGGCTGTCACAAGCCTGAAGAATCAGGAATATCTGAGCGATTATTGATTCAATAATTTGGTTTGCGAACCGCTGAGCAGAATGTTTCAAAGATTTACTCATCAGGAAGCTGATGTTCAAATCAACAATGACTTTATAAGATAGCGCTAAACATACTACTTTCTAGTATACTAGTTTTCTGGGGGTGTTTTGGAGCTAATTCAGAATGACAGATTTGATGGCTTGTGTCCTGTAATCATCTTGTAACATATAAATTAGGTATCTGGTAACTGAAGTGTCCTGCTTTTCTGGTGGCGATCATTTTCTGTGGAGCTACGGTCCAGCTATCATCGCCACTGGTGGGTCTAAACTTTAAATAACTGAAAATGAAAATATCATTTGATTTGAACCACTGCTGCTTGTAAAATGGCCGTTTAGTCCTTTGTATCTATTTGTGTTACTTGATGGACTTCTGCGTTACTACTGTATTATTTTTTCCACCTATCAAGCATGAATAAGCTCTCATATTGAATATTGAAGACACATCAAATGAACCTGAAATTGTTAGTAGCTCTCATTGTCAGCTGCCACTACTGACAGTAGAGGACTCTTACAAGATTTTTACAGTGACACTTCTTACAAAGACACTGGGTAAATTGTTTAGAATGATTGCTCACATATGTTCTGATTGTGTATTCTGCTGTGTGTTTTCAAAAGGACTCACTCACTGAGAACATTTCAGTTCTTAGAGGTGCTATGCCAATAAATCTACAAGAGCAATATAGTGGAGGATGATAACTTAATACAGATACATCACTATTTGTGTATGTGTTGCTGATAAGTAACAAATAATTCCATTACAGACATGCCAACTTGGGTTTGATGTCATTTAGAAACAGCATCTCCATTACGTAGTTTGTAATGACAATGGTATGGGGTATGGTATATAATTCAGCCATTTAAATCATATTAGGGCTTAAAGTTCTGCATATTTATGAGCATGGGCGCTGAGCTTTTATACAGTCTATGTATGTGTTGCATTGTACAGTTGTGTTTCCCAGCAAGTTATGGTACTGTGCAATGAATGTGACTGGAGGACATTGCGAAAGAGGCGCCCACTTTCTCCTTACTTTCCTGTCATGCTGCACTATTGTAAAAGTAAAGCCTCACAGAAATATTGTACCCTAAAATAAAAAAATAGCCAGAGGGGGTCTTACTCTTGTCCTTCTCATGACTCCTCCTCTGTTGCTGCAGGAGACTGCCACAGGCCTTCAGCACTGTCTTAAGAGCACGCAAACCCCAGTCATAGTGCTGCTGAGGAGTCAACAGCTCCCTGGACACACAAATAAAGGCACATTTTCACACATACTCGCACTCTGAATTGACTGTAATACTGGGTGTTGTGCTAATGGGTGGGAGGCGGAAGATAACTTATGCACAAAATCAATATACTGGAATAGACTGTAGTGGCAGCAGAGACAACTTAAAATAAAGTCAACACCACCCACAGCATGATTCAATTTGGAACACAAAACAGGTCAAACACATACTGCAGAATTAGTAGTCTGGTGATAACCTTACAGCAATATTCCTACTGCCCCCAACCTCAACCCCAAACCACAAAAAAAAAAAAGACCACCCAATTCTTACCGGGCCAAGTTGAAGATTGCAACCAGTTTGCGGCCCAGTACTTCTCCGTTTTTGAAGCCCTCAGAATAGAGGATGACCTCAGCAATGAGCTCATTGTCTGGCCTGCTCATGGCCACAGGCCTAAACAGCTGCTTTAGATTGTCTGGAAGTTTCTGTCTGCCACCGTAGCCCTTTCCAGCTGGGTTCAATGTGATGAACACCCCAGAGTTTGGGTCCAATTCCACCTGGAGGATGAAGAGGAGAGAACAGAATGCATTTTATACTAGCATGAATACAGCCTGATTGATTGCTTGATGATTAATGACCAAACCCATTTTTGCACAATGGATGAATAACTAATTGACTGACTGATTGCAAGACTGATTTGATAGAAAATCAGTCTCAAGGTTGAAGGTAGAACCTTGAACAGTGTGCATATAAAAAAGCCAGTGCATTAAACATAAAGATACAATAATTGAGAAAGAGCTGTAAAAAGATGGAGCAGTGGGCTCAAGAAATAGTTAGTACTTGGTTTTTGGCATCAGTACTTGGGAACATTAATGTGTTTGTCTGCATCCATTTTTATTTTCTGACCTCTTTCCCCAGCAAATCACATGTGTTCTTGTGATGTTTAAGCGAGTCTTGAATGGCCTGAATCTGCATGGAAACTGCAGACAGCACTGCTTCCTCTAAGCGGTTAAACTCATCAAAGCAGCCCCATGCTCCACACTTCACCAAGCCCACAAAGATCCGTCCCATTGATTTCACATCGATACCCTGAAAAACAGACAGATGCAAAACAGAAAGAAGATCTTCTCGTGTGCTCTCATTGCCGGCTCACTAGTCTTGTTTTGTGTGTGTGTTCATATGTTGAAAGAGCAGAAACATAGGTATATGTTAATTGCATAGTGTGTTGCTCTCAGAATTATGGTCATATATACAGATGCTCTCTGGGAGCATTTTTATACCTCATCACAGTTGAACACCAGCACTTGCCGTCCAAACAGCCCCCCCAGGGCTTTGACCGACTCGGTCTTGCCTGTGCCAGCGGGCCCATAAGGGTTCCCCCCAAGCCCCATCTTCATGGCCTGGGTCAGAGTCAGGTAGCACTTATCAGTCAGTGGAGTGTGCACCAGCTTAGCCGCATTCCCCTTGGAGACGGGAGAGGCAGGATGGAGAAGAAAGTGAGCGATAAAGTGAGAAAGGAACAGACAGAAACACAGAGACGGCCAGACAAAAGTAAAGATATGGGGAAGTGAGGGAAGGGTGTGGGGGGCAGCAGAGGATAAAGGCAAACAGACAGATGATGGATTAAGCACAGGAGGAATGAAAAAAACAAATGAAGGACAGGCAAAGAAAATGTAAATGAGTGAGACTGGGTCCAGCTTGTGTTTTTTAAAAGAACTGCAGAGAGGACATAAAGCAAGCTACCTTCAGTGCTTCTCATCTATGTATAAACAGCACCCCCAAAAGGTACAAAACAAGAACTTCAAGTATATTCCTAGGACATAAATAACGGTGCATCTTGGAATATTTCAGGGACTGTGGCGGCATCAGTGGATGTTTGTTGTTGATAATACCACACTGATGCTCTCATATGCAACTATATATAACTCATTTGTTGTTGTGGATTCAGTTAAGTAAAGAATGTTTCTCCAAGTGACTATGTTATGTATGCACTGTGTTTATTTATCAGAGACTGTGGCAAAGAGACTGTGCATGACAACTTCTGATATGTGTTGATGGATTTCACATTATTTGATTATATAGCAATCGTTACAGGTGGTTCACCCATAAATCATGGTCTACAAGGCCTTAATGTCAATCATGAATGCGAGTCAACTAATTAGTAAGTCTATTTAAAAAGAATTAATTAATCTAGTGTGGGGAATTAATTAATCATTGTAGTCATTCATCAAGTAAACATACACATTTTCTAATTACACAAATTAGATGACTCACAAATGGGCTGAAAATATTTGTTGTTTCCTCGCTTTCAAGTCAGAGTTATTTTCTAATTATACATTCTGAGAGATCAGAAAAATGTCAAATAAAATGTCTAATAAAGTCTAATAAATATTAACTGCAGCCATCTGGGTTTTCTGAGTGTTCATTTGAACAGTGAATGCTAACACACCTGGTATTCATATGTATAGCTGAACTGTGCATCCACCATATGTATGAGGCAGCATTTGTCTGTTCCCATGTAGAATCGAAGCTGCTTCTTCCAGGCCCAGGCATCAGGGCTGGTAACTCCTGCCTGGTTAAGCTGCTTCACCACACTGATGTTGTGAATAATATCCAGGATCAAGGCCTTCAGCTTCAGCTGCAGGACACTGGACTCTGTACAGGAAGACATGCATGAATATCAGGATGGGACAATTTGTAAAATTATGCAAATACTTAGTTTATATACAGTATTCAACATGGCCAAACCAGCATTTGTAATGAAAAAGATACATACACAGGAGTGAACACTAGCTTTTATGTAATCAAGCAGTTTGCACCCTGCTGTATAAGTCTATTTACAGTCCTGCTGGTTCAAAGTAAAAACATAAATTAAAGATCTCTGTCGTGCAATTTTCTGTCTCCATTTTCTTGATGAATTACATTAAACATGTCTGATTCTTGATAACATTTACTTTGAAAACCACTGTATTTAGTGTTAGCTCTGGTCATAAGATAAACGCTTGGCAGTGAATAGATGGTCGGCTGTTATTGTAAGCAGAGAGAATGGCGATAAGTTTCATGACCTTAGGACTTTTGTCAGTTCTAAGGAAATTTGATGAAAGTAAAAATGTAGAAGTGCATCGAATGATGAGAACAAGAATTTAGGAAGCAAAACATTGTCAGACATGTCAACACCCACACTGATATTCTGCAATGTCAATATCACCAACACATACTGGCTTACCCGTCTAAGTGTAGAAATATGCACTTCAGGCAATTTAGAAACGGTGAAATTGTTACTAACTTGTCTGTAGTTTGAGAAGAGCAAAGTGTCACAGCGAAGCAAATAATAATAAAAATATAGCAACAATACTTATTTAGTTTACTGTTTGACAGAAAACACCAGTCTCAATTGCATATCTTGGTAACAACTTCAACAAATATGTGAGGGATCCTGAATAATAGACTTAGAAATATGCATATCCAATGATTAGTCTAATGGCCCATAAATAATCAATATCATTTCTTTTTACCGCCAAAATCCAGCAACAACCCACAGAAATCCAGTAGGGCTACAGTGTGGGTGTACTTTTCATACAGAAACTTTTAGATCTTTGAATCATGAATATTCTCTGTGGATTACTTTTCCACATACATCTCTGAAGCTGGGATTCCATATTTTAAATTATAGTGGCTCCGGTTGTTATGTGCTGGGTAGATGCTTTGAATGCTGTGTGTGTAGGAATGGATCAGTGATGTCAGCCTAGCAGCAGAAGCACAAAAAAAGTACTTTTGCAAATGTACACCATCCTGTCTTGTCTCTGTGCCAAAGGGGAGATGGCTCCCACTCCCCGCCTGGCTTTATGGTCCATTAATGTAGACTGGGTAATTAGATTATCCTTCTTGCCATTACTTTAGCTGCTTTAATCAGTACTGCGACTCCGAAGCCTCTTCAGCCTACCTGGTTGTTTTAAGGGAGCCAGTAATTTAATGAGACGTTATCATGAAAATGAGTACTACTTCAAGTGTGGCCGGTAGAGTTTTGAATGCGAGACAGTCACGAAATGAGCTATATTATCGGCAAATGTAACAGCCTCCGTGCTGAAATATCTGATATTCTGCAATTATGTCCAAAAGCCCAAAAGTAACTGATGAAGAAAAATGACCCCAATAGCTCTTTGTGCAAGAGAAACAAGCATTGCTTTCACAGATAAATTTTCATACGACACAGAAATTTGGAATTTGGCAGCAATGTCCCATGAAATGATGCCACTACCGAGGTTATGGGGGAGCTATTCATCTCATGCATGAATAAGAAACCTTGATTTAAATTTAAAAGTCCTTTTTACAAATTCAAACTCAGTGAAAAAAAACTCTGCTGTCATGCTTTATGTAGCCATATATTCTGCCCAAAGCCATTAAATTAGCCTGCCAGCCACTGCATCTGCAGCTTTAAAGGGTACTGCCCCTCTGCGGCCTCTTCTGTCTGACTGGCTATCAAGAGATTCGCGCAAGGGCAGTCATTTGGCATTAATCTCTCAGCTCTAAGTAACAACCCGAGATTTTGATCAGAGTTCAATCATTAACATCACAAGAGGGAATGTGATAGTGGAACAAAAAGCAAGTGTCAAGTAGCAACTGTTTATAAGAACAGCGAGCCAATTTGGAGAGGTTAATAGTATCAGGGATGTGATTAGCAACCAAAACAAAGCAGGAGATAAAACAAGTCTATTGCAGAAATAAATAGGGGTAACAGAGTAGGGCAACATTGTGAGCATCGTTTATCATGCTGCAAATATGTCTAAACATTTAATGACCCCTTGACAAAAAACATCACACGGGGTACCACTTCTCTCAGCTGACTGTCTGGATTTGCATTAGCAGAAGTTGTTTTATCCCTCAGTGTTGAATAACATGCTCGATTGTGATCAGAGTTTATTCACTCCAAGCACAGAGAGATGAAGCATATGGCTGAATAAATTTAAGGATGAGGTAAGAAGGTTTGTTGTATATGTAACCTACACAACCTGCACAGACACTTTTTTTTTTTATACCATCCCTCCCATTATTTAGCTACTTTTTATTTAACATGCATGAAATCATTCAGGCCACTGGCATACTGCAGATGTTTAGAATTGCATTTTAGTGGTCAGAAAAATGCCAAAACAAGCTGTCAATCACACAACCCCCACACACTGTGTATCAACTAACACAGTCAGTGTGTGTGGTGCTAGTTAGCTAACAGTTATGGCTAGTTTAAAGTCAGTATATTGGCTGCTTTCTGCAAATAATTGAAGACTACACAGGTACTTAGGGGTCAAATTCAAACAAAATAAGAGTGGTGCTGAGTTAAAAATAAAGTACTTTATGTTCACTTCATCAACATTTTTAGTAGTGCTGTCAAAAATATTGCGTTATTAACGTGTTAACGCAAATCAATTTTAACGGCGTCATTTTTTTTATTGTCAGATTAACGCTCTTTGTGACCTAGTGAACATTGCTAGTAACATTAGAAAAACTACAGGATGCGGTTGTAAACCGGAAACAAAACAATAGGCATGCCCCACACACGTGTTTGGTCTTGCCTGCTCGCTCGCTGTGAAAGAGTAGGCTACCGGTTTGTGTGGATCTCAAGCGCGAAACGCCGAAATGGATGCGAACAAGATTCTGAATGGAAAGTTTAGTTTCAAAAAGTTGCCAGATGGGTCGACTGACAAGACCAAAGTTATCTGTGTGTATTGTCGGTGTGAGTTATCACCGTAGCACATCCAGTCTGAAATACCACTTGATGGCCAAACACACGGCTAATGCGAATTCTCCGCTGCCTCCTTGTCAAAACCAGGTGACAATGGATGGCTTTCAACAGAGGCATATGGACGCTGCTTTGTTCAAAGGAAACTTAAGAAAGGAAAGTTTAAGCCATGGTTTAACTGCACTATAGGCTGAGTCCTAGTTTACAATGATGTGCACTTTGTAACTTCATCTTGTATCACCCTGTTTTGATCCCTTAGAAAGGGTTGTTGAAGGGGCTTTTTTGTAACCAAGTATTTATTTTTTTGTCATCTGTTTATTGACAGTGTTAAATTGTGTGATATTTTCCTTCAAATGTGAATGACTGCTCAAAGTGAGAATGTCAGTGTGAAATAAAACACTACACGTTGTTGTTTTCAATAAAAAACATTTGTACAAAGCAAGCCTATCCACTTTTCCATGTTGATAAGAGTATTAAAATGATAATTAATGGGACATTTAGAATAGTTAAAAATGTGCGATTAATTGCGAGTTAACTATGACATTCATGAGATTAATCACGATTAAATATTTTAATCGATTGACAGCACTAATTTTTAGATGAACCTTGTCCCCAATTGGCAGCGGTTGGCTGCCCATGCTGAAATGAAGGGTATGTGGCCAAGTTTCTCTTTCTCGTAGTAATTGTTCAACATAACCTACAGGACGTGATTTTTATTTAAAGTAGGTAACATTGGTATTTTGTGCCGTTCTGAGTTGCACTTGCATGAAAGTACTAATATATTATCACCAATGCATACACACAACCACAGACCGAACTACCTGTGTTAGCGCTGTCATCAGAGCTGGTGTCCACTGTCGTGTAGTGTTCTAATTTGGCATTGAGCTCCAGCTCCAGCTGCTGCAAATTTTGCTCTTTTAGGGCTCTTTCCACATCTTCAGTGAACTGGATTTGCTCAGCCAGACACAGAATCTGCACCACAAATAAAAAAGTTCAGACCCTTCAGAGTAATTAAGAAGGTATTGCTCCGGTTAAAACTGCCTGTGAAGAAATATTTTGTGACCACAAAAGTCTTTCAGAATATTTAGAAAAGAAAAGATATTGTACATTGAAACACAAATGGATTGTAAAAAAAATATGTGCACGTACCTGTGATGGGTAACGTGAGGGGTCCACCTCCCCTTTTTTCCCTGCTGATACGCATTCATACAGCAGGTGCTTCAGAGTCTCCTTCATTTCCACTGACAGCTCACTTAACCACACCTAGAAAGAAGGAAAACAGTTGATGGCCAGCCACAAACACATATACATATATATGAAAACAGTGTGTACAACCCTTAAATTAACATAAAATGCATTGTAGTGATACATCCTTGATTAAAAAATGAATACAACATGCTCTATTTCAAGCATATGGGGAGAAAAATCATCCAACACAGGGCAAAAAGTGTATACATTCACATGAAACTCTGCATAACAGCTTTACCTCCACGAGGTTGGAGATGCGTATGAGGTTTCTGAGTGGCACTACTTCTCCCTCCAAGGAACACATTGAGACAATGTGCTGGCACTGCTCATCAAACACAACACTGTGGATGCCTGCGTAGATAATATACATGCAGGTTACCTTCACTGTCCAACAAGAGAAGAGAACTGAGCTAACATAATGGACACAGAAAACACAGAACACAGAACACAGAAAAGAGCGCAGCATAAGAACAACAGAACATAGAATAGAACAAAACAGAGGTTTCTGACCTGCAAAGAGCTTCTTGAGGTGTGACTGGATGACAGTTGGGTTGGTTGCCTGACCAAGAATCTCTAACAGATCATCATCTCCAATGAAATAGAACCGTGGGAAGGCAGAGCGCTTCTCCTGCGAGAAAAAACACAAAAGCTGCAATGTTGACAACTCAAATTATACATATGTAGTCTTTGTACACAAAAATGCACATGTGTATGTACCTCCAGGAACTCATTGAGTGACTTTTGGCAGCGCTGCAGTTGATCCAGTATGGTGACCAGAGAGTTTCTGATGCCAGCCCTTAAGCTCAGAGAAACAACTCTGTTGTCTCTCTGAATGTCTGACATTATAGACCTGTGACACATATGGAGAAAGTGTTTTGTTACTGCATGTGCATAAAACACACTTTGTTAAATAAATTATATATGCCATCCCAGTGTTATAATGAATATCAGCCATAATAAACCTGGAACTCAAACAGAAAATGAACAGTACAACAAAACACATGCGCTGTGCAAAAAGAAAATGTCAAATTTAACAGCTCTATATTGTACCAGCATAACTCTCTCTAGTTCTAGATGTGACACACACAAACACACACACACAGTACCTGAAGTCTTCATCAACCCGCTTGAAGCGGGCCTCCTCTCGGGGCAGTGCCCCTCGTCCAAAAATAGGTTCCAGATAAACCCAGCGCCTCTGGATGGCATTCAGACTCAGCAGGTACTCGTCTAAGTCTGACAGACGAACCTCCCACAGACTGACCTGGATAAACATTGAAAATTGGTGCTTCATTCAGGCCTTGTAAATCATGATACGTGGGTGTATCACGAATGACAAAAAACATGCAAATATACAAGATTACAGCAGTTCATTCATTAAGCTGACACATGTGGTATCTTTATTAAACAGGAAGATTGTGGAAGATTTACTTTTCCCAAGGATAAAAATGAAGCATGACAAAAGTGTATTCATAGATTCAAGCCTTTGACCTGACCTTGTCTTGGAAGCTGCGGTAGTAGGGAGAGTCTTTCAGAGACTGCAGCAGACAGCGGTTATCTCCCACCTGGATGGGCACAAAGCTGTGATAAACCAAATGTTTGCTTATCCTTATTCATTTAAAGGTGCCTGTAGATATGCCTGCACTTTCCTGACTGTGTTTTTGTGCCTTCCAAGTCTCTTTACCAAGTGGTCATTAGAAGTGAGCTCCTTTAATTGAGCTGCCTGAAATCATGTTTATCAAACTGGAACTGCACCAACCGTGCACATGGACAACAACAGCTAACTCTTTTTAATAGCTTTGCTCTGCATGCAGACTTCACTTTTGTATACTATCTAATTAAACAGTTTTATGCTCAGTGTTTTGGCTCTCACCTTTATCAGAGACAAAACAGAGACAATTTTAGATAAATTTTGTATTCTGTCATTCTGTAATCAGGCTGTATCTGTATCATCTGTGTTCTCTGTATCACTACCTTCTTTACACTGTACCATATCAGGACATCTGGTTGTCCACAAGATACCAGCACACTTGCACCTGTTCAGTAAGGGGTAGAAAACTTAAAAATAAATTCAGGAACCAGGCACAGATGTGCTGTAGAAGAGTTCAGTAGCATCTTAAAATCAATTCTAAAACTAAAAGGCAGGCAGTGTAAAAATAGGAAAATCAGCATCCAGTGTCAGCTGCCAGCAGTGGATCATTAATAACGTTATGAAAAGTCATCTCTGAACCAGAACCTGCTCTGAAACATGACTAAAACTGTTCACAAAGTACATACAGCTTGTGCCAGTGCGGTAAACAGAACAGCTAATTCGGGACTTTTGGATCAAGAGAGGGTTTCTTCAAAATGGGTTCAACAACTGTATATTTAAGTTGAGCAAGAACAGAAACTATTTTTGCAAAGACTTCCTCAAGGTGTGCAGCTGGGAGAATGTCAAGGGAGCAGACGAAGTGCTTCACCTCGACAACGGTCTCCAACTAGGACTGGGGTTTTTTTTTGTTGTATGCGATTCATCGGTAAAATAATGTAGAAATTCACACTGTGGTGTGACAAGTTGTAGTCTCTGTCACAGGAAAATTAAATTAGTCTTTCTCGGCCTGCCTTTAACTTCAGGGAATTCTCTCTTTAGTTGACCAAGGCTGAGAAATCTTCTTCAGTTTCCCCATCCTATGGTGGAGCACCTTGGCAAAATAAGCTAGAACACATTGAAGAAGTCACATCTGGGTGACACTGTTCTCGGATTTAATGTACGTCAATTATGACTTGAGGCCAGTTTAGATTTAGTAATCAAGAAGAAGTCCAGTTAAACCATAAAATCCTGAAAAACTACTGGTGTAAAAAGCTAAAAGATGTTTGGAAGTGAGAGAGCAGTTAGTGGGCATTATACAAGTGGGTCATGGTCAAAGTATGGCTAATAAAACTAGAACCGGTTACAATAAACTGTAATTTACTTGACTGCCTCAGACTACCACTGATTCAGTGTGCCAGTCTGCACCAAGTGTGTGCTTTGTGGTAATAGACAGTCCATATTTGCTTGTTTCTGTGTGCCTGTATATCTACCTGGTTGACGATATCCTTCCAGTCCTTGATGAGGTTGATAGTGCGTCTGCTGCTATCTGAATACTCAGTGAGGTTGAAGGTAGCTGCAGCTCCCCACAAATCCAGCTCCCTCAGCGCTTCTCTGATTGTCACTTCTGCTTGAGCACGACTGTTCAGGTCCTAAAGGCAAGCAGACACACATGCAAAATTTAGACAATTTTTTAATAAATTAACTATGTGGAATATATTGTAAGGCACTGAAAATCTAATATGAGAGAAACACCTTGGCATGCACTGATATGAAGCTTCATTGCACAATTATCTTCCAAAATTATCTCAATGCACATATTGTTCATATTGTTGTATCTAAGTGCAAGATTTCAGCGTGATGTGGTGAAAGATGTGTTCACAAAATTGATGTCTGGAAGAGGAGCAGTAACAACTGTCTTAACCTTTAATTAGGATCTGTTCAAAACACAAAAATGCCTGTATTTCACCAACCTGCCAAACTCAAAATCACATACTCTATGTGCTCTGGTTCTGCCTCTGTATCTCTGCAGGGCTGGAGTGTGGCGGGGCAGGGCCGATCTCCTCTGAAGCGAGTAGGCTTCTAGACACACCTGACTGTAATCCTCCCTCACCAAGACTCTCCTTTTTAAGATGGCTTCTCCCACACTCCTGTGCCAGATGATTCACACTATTGCCCTTTGTGTCTCGCCACAGCGTTATCTCCTGGTCCCTGCCACACTCCTCCAGCGGACGCTGTAGTCTTCTCCAGTGCTTTTGGTTTGCTCACGTGAGTTGTGCTAGTTCTCACTACAGTGAACTGTTGTTCTCTTTTTATGTGCTGAAGCTTTTCCCCCAGCGGTAATCTTTGGTTATTGCCTGCCTGTGCTGCATTTTTCCCTGACGGTGATTTTTGGTTGTTACTTATTTTGATCAATAAACTGTGTTAAAACTCTCTCTGCATTCTGGGTCCTCGCCTTCCTCACGTCCTTAACATTTCCTGTAGAAACACAGTTTATTACTTGCTGCTGCCCCCTGGTGTTCCTAGTCACTTACTCACTTACTGTAGTAATGTTAGTAACCATAACAATTCATATTTTTTATCAATCATCATCCCACACCTAAAAAGACCAGTGTGCGCCCTACAAAAGTGTGTGCTTCCACCCAGTATGTATATGTATCTGCATGAGTGTGTGTGTGCAATAATAACAAAAGACTTTATTTATAGAGCACAATTCATGTACAAAATGCAACAAAAACTGCTTAACATAAGAACAAATAATAAAATATGTGGTAAAACAATGAAAACAAGGAAAATAAAATGTACATACCTTGAGCTCAAAGGCCTTTTCTGTGATGGTATTTGCCACACCGAGGAGGTCATTAAAGACGAGTTTCTCTAAAGTCATCCCTCTTGGAAGGCCAAGCAAACGGAACATGTCCAACCAGTGGTCCTGGGACAGGTGCTCTCCACGCACATACTTCAGCACTGGGACCATGTTCTAGATGTGCAGATAGAAAAGTATGAAAATAAATGCACAAACAAACAGTACAAACTAGCAAAAGATGCTGTATAGTATTCCTGTTTTCCAAAACTGATGCTTTCTTTTTGTTTTGCAAATGTATAAAATTTAGATATTCACAACTGTGACATTTGCTCTCCCCCAGAAGATGAATCCTTTTGATTTTGTGCCACAGTGAAACAAACGTCTTTACATGCTAAACATATATTCCATAAGGCTGACTGCCATGGCATGTTCTGAACAAATCTATAGCCCTAAAGGAAGAGCCCTTTGAATTTGGTGATTTGAACATTTGACACCCCTACACACTCTGCGAAGCTGCATTGTCCAAGACTGCATTGTAGCATTGCAGCCTCTAAGCCCTGCTTGAGAGTCGCGTGTGAGTCTTGTAGCCTTGCTCCTCTATAACAAACATGCTCAAGCTGAAAAGTAGATATATCCATCAACAGTACTACAGTCTACCTTGTATTTGTCCACTTCTCCTTGCAGTTTAACAGACATGGCAGTGGGCTGCTCCAGCTTCCTAAGTCTGTCCTGCCATGTTAACAGAAACTCTTCAAACACATATATCTTACTCCTGTAAAACAAAAGAAACATTCATGTTAACACATAAGTGAACACAGAGTAGTGATCAAAAACATACAAAGATGGCAAAATTCAGAAAACTGATATCCATAAACCGCAGGCCTAAACATAAGCCTCTACCTGAATGTGATCCAGTCCTCCTGGGCCTTTTCTGTGAAGCCCTGCTGCCACTCCTCAAACAGACCCCACATCTGGCTGTACTCCTCCATGTCTCTTTTTGTCTCTTCTGCCAGAGAGAAATCTGGAGCCTCCAGGTCAAAATAGGTGCAGTCCTCACTAAGAGAAGAGAAGAGAAGAGAAGAGAAGAGAAGAGAAGAGAAGAGAAGAGAAGAGAAGAGAAGAGAAGAGAAGTCTGATTGGTGCAGTGCAGCAGAGGGGCTCATCAGTGCATTGGGATGTTATCATTGAACTACGGGTAAGACACACATCATTTCTTTGACAGTGTTGAGACCTGACATACATGCACTAAACTCGGTCTAGTTATTAGACCGTGGGACTTCATAAGTAGGCTTTTACAGAGGTTCAGCTCAGCTGTCATCACTCTCTTTATAAAGAAAAAACGATAAATTTGGCATAATAAAAAGAACTTACAGTAATTTATTTCGCACAAGCTCAAGCTCCTGGAACTCTTGCTGCTTGTCCCTGATGGTCTGAAGGCATGCAAGCAGGCCAGCATGATCCCCACTCTCTAGCATATCATCTTTAGGCTTCAGCTGGTCCCAGCGGGCCTTAAACCGCTCCAGATCTGCCCTGTAGGCATTGATACGGCCAGCGGCATTACTTCGCATCACTTCCACCTGAGGGAGGAACAGGGTGAAGGAAATGAAGTAACATGGGAATACAACCAGGGACAAAAACGAGTGGTGATTGGGGTACCTGTTCTTTGATCATGAGCTGGTGACTCTCCATGACAAGCTCCAGTTTGTCCCACTTGGCCCTCAGGGAGGAAAGTGAGTCCAGGCCAGCCCCAGCCACTGCTCGCAGCAAGCGGTTCTTCTCCTCAGCACACTGGAACTGAGGTAGGATCTATACACAGACATACAGTATACAGTTGTACAATTGACTCATTGAACAAGGAATTACAAGAAACTGTTATATCAAGCATCAAAAATATAACAAGACATAAAGCAAAAGGACCACACATTTATGAACCCATGCATGTAGTCATGGGTAACACAATTTACATA
The DNA here is from genome assembly GCA_037975065.1 of Chaetodon trifasciatus. Taxonomy (NCBI): domain Eukaryota; kingdom Metazoa; phylum Chordata; class Actinopteri; order Chaetodontiformes; family Chaetodontidae; genus Chaetodon; species Chaetodon trifasciatus. The sequence continues at coordinate 4,930,685 of JBBMOE010000020.1, read as the reverse complement.
CTTTTTGAAACTTTTTTGAATGAACCTCAAGTAATTAGGACTACCATTCAGAAAGTTCTTCGGCAGAATTCAGGTGTGTGCTTGTCTTACTTCAGGTTTGCGGGCTAATATCTGGCTGTATTTGCCACTGGCCGCACCGATCTCCTCCATGCTCTCTGGTCGAGTGCACAAGGCCTCCATTGCCTCTGAAACAAAACTGTCTATGGCCTGTGTGTGGCCTGCAAGCAGGAGGGAAGAAAACAAGCACAAATTAAAAGAAAGAAAAGGAAAGAGAAAGTAAGCGCAAAGGGGATGTCACTAGGCATGAGAACGAAAAACAAAAATGAAATAAACAGAAACAGAAAAAGAAAAGGAAACAGGGAAAGATTTTGGCTTGTGATTGGTTTCATAGAAAAATGGAATTTTAATGGTGTAAAGGAGAGAGAACAAAGTGGGAATTTAGTCAGCATATTATACAGGCATAGATATACCTATATGTATCTCACACACGCACACAAAATAATGTTAACACTTTATATTACGGCAGTCAAGTTGTCTGTCTTTACCTTGTATGGACTTCCTGAGTGACAAGAGGAGCATGTCAAACAGCCTCTGGATGAGGTCATCGATGGCAGCTTTCACGGGCTCACAGTTGACTGTAATGCAGTCTACCTTCTCGTGACTGACAGAGAAGGAAGGAGTGAATCAGTGCCCGTCACTTGTTAGAGTGCAAATTCCCAGTATTTATGGTGTCAATGAACATGTGATTTCCACCAGAACTCTGAACTGAACCGAAGAAGAACATTTTATCTTGCTTGGGGAAATCAGCTACAAATGGCTGAAGAAGAACTCTGAGATCCAAGACTAAGAACTTGGGTCTTGTTAGTGGACGATCGTGTGATGATAGATTAAATCTCACACTTCCTGATGTTTTGGTTGTTCTAAGCTCTTTTGCAAATGATATGTATTTTTAAAAAGTACTATACATTTAACACATTTTTAACATTTTTGCATTACCTTCAGGCTGTGTTTGGTTCTCTATTAAACAGGCATAACTTTGTTCTATTTACTTGTTTATTATGTGTGATGCGTACCCAGGCAGACGTTCTGACTCCTTCCCTCTGGCTTTCAGGGCCTTGAAGTTTCTCTCCCAGTCCTGCACAGAGTTCAGATGCTTCTCCACAAACTTCTCTAAATCAACCTGGCCCAGCACCACCCACTCCTACAACACACACGCACACACACATACACATGCATACACACAAGCGTGCATGCACACAGAGAAGTTGGGAACAGTACACATTTCCTAATTTTAAATGGGTCTTTGACAGAAGCTACACGTAACAACAACACATAGAGGACTAGATAAAAACAGAAGTAAAGTGTGGGGGGGGGGGGGTAAAAGAGAAGTCTGGTGTTTAGGGACTCCCCCTACGATTTAAGATATGCATGGCTGCAGACAGAGGGGAAAAGACAATAGACTGTGCTTGCTGCTCTATCAGAGTAATAGAAAGGGGGAAAATGCTGACAATGAAAACAAACAGAGCTTCAGTTCATAAATAGAGAAGCATGACTAATCCAAGTTGCACTCTTTCAAAGAAACAGTACAGCACTGGCTCGCTGTAGTGCTTCAGTGAGCAAACCAATCAGCTAACACTTGAATGTATGGATCAATGCTGGGAACAGCATCAGAGTGAAGCCGAAAAAAGACGAGTCGTAAAAAAAGAAACAAACCCTAAACTACAACTAAAAAACCTTGTCATATTTCTCTTTACATTATATAGGTGCTTTTGTTTTTACAGGACAGTTGACTAATAGTCTAGTCGTAACCGCTGCTAATGTCAAAATCCTGTATTGTTCAGGCACCTTGAACTTGTGCTGTATAGCCTGCAGGCGGCTGAAGAGGTCTTCGGCTTTGCTGAAGATGGTGAGGAATCCAGACGCGTTTCTATCAATCATGACGCTGAAGATGAGCTCCTCCCCCTGGGCACTGACTCCCTTGAATTGGTTTGGGATAGAGATGAACCGCTTCATCTCTCTGAAATAGCGTGCTCGCACCTCCTCAAATGGTGGACGGAACTGCAAACGGCCCTGCCTGTTCACAAAAAGCAGAGGAAAAAAGGTGAATTTGTTTCTTTAATCCAGGAGCGGGAAAGAAAAAAAGATAGACAAAGAGAGAAGTAGTGAAATAATCAAGAGTAAGAATTTGGGGTTGGGAAAGTCAGAAATGCTTTTAGTTCAAGATGAGCGGGAAATACTTTCTATGTGTGAGAGGAAGAGAAAAAGATGACCACCCACACAAGGAGAGTTACAATGCAGAGAGAGAAATGGAACAAGACAAGAGACACAAATGAGTGAGACAGAACGTTGGACAACTGAAAGTGTGTGTACTGACTTGAAAGTGAGGTCAATGTGTATTTCGGGCAGGTTCTTATTCAGAGCCTCCAGTCCCGTCTGGTATTGGTGTTCAAGAGCCTTGTACAGCTGATGGTTCCAGTGCTGACGCCATGCCCTCATGTCGTCAGTACGAAAACCCTGGACACACACACGGAAGAGAATTATGATTCATCACACAGGTTGTGTAATGTCCAATGAAAAGCTTAGTATTGAGCACTAAAATTAATTTGAATCGTACTCATTTACAATGATAATCACATTAACCACAGAGCTCCCTTGTGAACTTCCTTGTTTTCTTCAAATCTTTACAGTCATGAATATAGAAATCCTTTATTCAGACTTGTATACTTTTGACTAGAAACAATACCTGAGCCTCCAGAGTGGCAAAGCCGGTTCTGAGGTCCTGAAGGCCATCCTTCCACCGCTGCTGATGTCTCAGTAGGTCCACATTCATGAGTGTCACCACCTGAGAAATGTACCCAGAGGTGTGCAAACATATACACAAAAGAGCAAGCCTTTAGTCACTAATCTCACACCAAGACATTATTATTATATACTTTATTAATTTCAGATTATGGTTCCATAGAAATGTGCTTGCAACAAGTAAGGCAAATTAGTGTATTCCAGCATTTAGTAAAATAACTGATGTGAACATGTAACGGCATGCCACAACCTTGTCAATGAAGTCAGTGTGCCATTTGCGTAGCTTCCTGTTTTCGGTGGAGAGTTTCTCAGCAGCAGACTGCAGTTTGGTAATGTAAAGTTCCAACTCTTTGGGGTTGTCCCAAGTGATCTGCAGTTTACCACCTGAATCCTTTGACTGAGAACGAGGATTCTGACAAAGAAAAGCAGAAAGATTATCTCCGGTACAAAATACAAAATCATTCTAAAAATATAGTTACAATACTTTTTCACAAAAAAAACACTTTAAAGCATAGAAAAGGAGCATACTTCATTTTCAGCCTGATTCATGCTCAAAATAATAATTAGGCACTGGTGAGTCACCACCTGCTGATTCCCTTTTTATAGCATTTAAAAAAAACAATAATTACCATAACAACATTTTTTAATATTTAACAAGGTAAGGAAAGTAAAAATCTATTTCCAGCTGTGCACAGTACCTTGATGACCTGTTCAAAGGCCAGGGCAAGACCAAGCATCATAGGTCTCTGAGAGGGAATCATCTGCTGGTCAATGGTGTTGTAGAAATGGGCCACCTACAACGCCAAAACACTTGGTTACAATATGAGCTTGAGACAAAGTAAAACAGAAATAACGAGACAGAAATAAATGAATAAACGAGGAAAGAAAACATTGGTGTATCTTGACCTCTCACCTGTTTCAGGACAATGGCTTGTCTGTAGAATTTGTCTGCAGTATTAGCAGCCTGTTGTATCTTGGCTGGGATGGCAAAGCCCAAGGCAGAGAGCTGCCTGACCTCCCTGTGCAGGCTGACCAATCTGTCTGAATACTGGATCTTCAGCCTGCCATCCACGTGGTCCAGGTCCATCACACGGTTGCTGGCCTGGAGACTATACAGAGGAACAGCGTTTAATTGGAGGATCCACTCAAACCAGCACCTATTGCAACTGAAGTGACCTTGATCAATGTGCTGAAAGAGACAATGATGAACATTTCAGATGTTGCTCTGAGCTTCTTTTGTATGTCTGTGTTCAGTGTTTCCAACCTGATGCCTGACTTTGGATCACCCAGTCCTGTCAGAATATCTCTTGACCAGTCCTCAAACTGCTCCTGTTCATACGCCCTCAGAACTTCCAGCAGGTCATCACAGAAATGCAGGAACCCTTTGAACCCAGACAGGTCTGACAGTAGTGCCTCAGCTATGCGGACAGAGTCCTCAACCTAATGTAAGGATGCAAGCAGAGGAATATAAAAGAAAAAAGGTCCACAAACAGTTATTTGATCGGGATTTCTCCCATTTGTGCAGTACGATGAAATCTTCCAGGACACAACCAACCAGGACATGCAGTCCAGCCATTTTCCTGTCATCACCATCTCTGATTATCTGATGAAAGTTCATTCTCTTCAATGTGATAATGAACGAGAAATTCAGAAATTCCTTGCTACTGGGTGGCCAGTCACATACAGTATACATGCACATGAGAACATACACTAACACAGACACACAGCTACCTTGTGTATGAGCTGTCGCACCCAGACAATTTTGTTGACCACCTCAGGGAGGTTCCTGCCAATGAGTGGCCCAGACTTGTCTCCAGGGCCTCCATGGCAACGACTCTCAAAATCAGTCTTCAGGCCTAAGAAAATCAATGAAGTAGAGAGGGGTGGGAGATGAGGAACATCAATGTGTCACCACTGACCATCATACACATCATTTTTAAATGATGCATTCAGTTAACACTTGTATTCCAAGGCGCTTACTGTGAGTGAGCAGCTAGTGCTTCAACTTAAGTAGGGACAGGAAATTCTTTAATAGTGATTCTATTGAGCAGTTTCATTAAAGTACAAAAACACCAGAGCATGAACTGGGTTTGTTCAGACTTCCTGTATGTAATCTGCTCCCTGTGTAGATACAGTAACTCACTGCCACACTTTTTCTGACACAGAAGAAAGTGCTTTGAGGCAGAACTGTGTACCTTTGTTGTAGTGCAGCAGTCTGGCCAGCAGGATCTCTCTCTCCGACTGAAGCTCTTTGCTTATGGTGGGACGTCTGATTAACTCCTTGTGCTTCTGAAACACCTGCAACAGCTAGACAACAAACAAACACCCACAGGCACATACGGTAAGTTCCTATATCAGCACAAACCCACCCACAATATTTCACAAGCTGAGCTGAAGTTCTGTATTTCACTACCTGTTGTGGATTGTCCTGCACGTCACCAATGTAGCTCTTCAGTCTGCCAGCAACCTCCTGCTCTGATGGAGCCATGAGGCGCTCAAACTGAGCCACTGCTGCTCTCCAAAGTGGCTGCAAAAAAAATTGCACTCTAAATTAAAGGGGCATGTCCAAATTGATTACGTAGGAGATGCAAATTAAAATGGCCAGATAACCATTGTTACATATATGATGCTTATATACAGGATCAAAGACGATTTAGGACAAGGATGAGCAAAGATGAACCCGCACCCTGCAAACTACACATACACACTCCATTTCCCACAACGAACCTCAGTGTAGGGGTTGTATTGCAGAGGGTTGAGTCCAGAGAAGGGTTCAAAAACACGATCTGAAGTCAGAGCCTGCTGTTTCCCTCCTGGTAGCAGACGCAGCAGTTTCTCATGAACCATGCGCAGAGTCACCACCTGGTATACGTAAACAGAGAGAGTGTATTCACATGTTATCTGTGTCCACTGTTTTATTTATCCATTTGGTTATCAGGCTCATGGGAGTCAACATTTTGTGACTTACTGGACTGCGGGACTAATTCTAAGATGCTGTGTAAATGGGTATGGGAGACACACCACAAATGTTCATGTCGAAACCTTCGATGGAAAATGATAACAGGGCAGCTATTAGATAGTTCCCATATTTAGTATGTGTACACAAGGGAAATTATACAATTTATGGGAAAGAGGAAAGAGCCATTTGTATGTATGTGACAGTGGTTATCAACTTGTCAACTAAAGTCTTGAATCATGGCCTCACTCATTCATTGTTTGCATTTCAAAACAAATCATGTCATAATGGTTTGATGAAGCTGTTCCATTCCAAAGGCTCCTTTAAGCCCACAGAAGTTCACAATTTGTGTACTGGGCTACATTCTGGGTCAATAAGGTGTTTAACAAAGACTACAACATATTTAACAATGTTGTAAAAGTGAAAAGGTCAGTGTGTTTATCAGTCTCTCTATGACTCACTTTCCCTTCCTTGTTCTGGAGTATCAAACATCAAATGGAAATTACACGTGACATTTATGAAGAAGCAGAAAGAAGGAAAGGACAACTAAAAGTATTCTTGGAAGTATATTTAAACACTGAATGCGATGCAACCACTGCACCACAGTGTCACATGGAAAAGGAGAAATACACACTGTTAAATAATGTCTATTCCCCAGTTAGTGTTTCTTTGACCCTGGATCAGAGCCATATCCTACCTCATCTAATCTTTTTGCAAGGCAATGAAGAGTTTGTGGGCAGTGCTTGTTTCCTTTCCAGGGGTGGGGGGCATGTCTCTTCCACACCTGAGAAAAAAAAGGAAAATGAAACCTGTTTTTAGTGTTTGCGGAACTCAAACTGATGATCTCCTTCTCGCTTTTATTTCACAAGATACAGATTGTTGAAAGGCATTTTTTTCCACTTGAATTGAAGTGAGGTGAGATGACAAAAATGGTAATGGTTTTGTGCATGCTTTTATCTTCCGTCCCACTCTTCCATACCTGTCCAGTCAGATGCTCGCAGGCGAGCACCCACTGTTCACAGATGGCGACGCCTGTTCTCAAATTCTCTCTCACCGATACAAATTGCTCCTCAAAAATTTTAAGACCGCTGAGCTTCCTCTGCACATATCTTCCCAGGGCTCCACCTTGTACATGTACGCACAAACAAGCACAACAAGGAAAGACGATAAACATTTCACTACTGACAAGCCATGTTCTGCATGTACAGTAGCTACTGTGTACTGAGGAGTTCCTTGGAAAATAAAGTCACTTTCATTTCTCAAAAGACGGGCTTTTCTCTCATCTTTCAGACGTAGATAGGGTGACCCACACTGTATCTTAAAAACGACATCAGCATATATTTGTTTTCATTTCCTGGTTTTGGTTTGTGTATGTGTGAGAGAGTCCTACCAATGACATCCATGAGTCGGACCATGCGTGTTTCTGGATAAGGGTCAAAATCAGTCTGCCTCCATACATCATCCAGAGTGTCTCTGCTCTGTTCCACCAGATCGACAACATCAGACATGGACAAGCCATCGAGACCACCATACTCCTGGTGGTAACACAAAGAGATATATACATTGGTGTATCACTTGAGTTTTTTTTCCCTCTCAGTTAGTTCACCGCAAACTGAAATATCAGCTTCGAGAACAATTATTAAATACTGAGATGTAATGCTTTACTATGCATTTACCAACTTATCTGTGGAATAAGTGCTTAGTGCAGGTACAGCCACTGTACCAAGCCACTGTAATAACTTTTTTTTCATGTAGGCAGTCCTGAAACACAACAGGGTAAAGCATGCGTACCATTTGTATGGGTTTAAAGTGCTCAGTGAAATGTGTAGCTCTTTCCCGCACACTGTTCTTCTCTGCAGACTCAGAGAGATCAATCCAGTACTGGAACTCATCAGTAGGACTCAGGATGCCTGCATTGAGGGGAAAAATATGAGTATTTGCTTGTGAAAACCAGAATGGATCTTATTAGAATCAGTTGAGAGGTTTTTTATTGTTGTTTTACTCAGCAACTTCCTTTATGAAGTGAACATGCCTGGCCATACACGTATGAACTTTTCCTGACAGGTCACAATGAGAGTTGCATACAAATTATGTTTGTATGCATATATTGGTCTAATACAGTACTGTAGATAGTCTTAAGCCAAAAGGTAAGAAGTCAGTAAGTGCAGTTACCTGTTAAACTTTAGCTGATAGAGCAACATTTACATCGAACGCTTACATCAAAACAATATACAAGTATGCTAAACACTTTCCTTTAATGTACACTAGCAATGTGTATTGTCAAATGGCATGCATAATGTTACGTCCATACAATGATATTGCTAACAATTTGCTAATCCATTTTGACATACACGCAATTGAAAACAGTACAAAGACAATACTTTTAATGTTTTACCTCATCAACTTCATTGATTTTTGTAAATATATGCTTTCAGGTTCATTGGTGATAGTATGATGATTGGGTTTGATGATATATATGATATAGATTGATATACATGACTGTATAAAGGATATTACTACATGAGCTTGGGAACACTTCTTCATATGATTGTAAATACATTTATGCATACCAATGACATCTTCTTCTATGCGACCCTTCTTGGCAGAGGGTTGTGCTCCAGACTGGCGGACCACTGAGCCCAGGCCAAGCTCCAGCTCACTCAGCAAGCCTGCGAGCTTAGGATCAAATGCTGCTCGCCACCGCTCGTCCTTGAGAGAAGTGAAAGAGAGGCAGGCACAACTTTTATACTCAACAGTCTTGTTTTTGCAAAACACTCATTAGTGTTTCTGTATATATCAGAATGCTGTTGTAATTAATTGACAGTAATTTGTTATCAATTATCGAAGGTTTTTCTTTCTTTTCTATTTTAATAGCCAAACCACAAATATAGGGAATGCTTTGGTTAATCCTATGGATGTATGGGGTTCTTCAATACACGAGGACAGGCTCACCTTCAGCAATACAGGTGCAAAGACTTGTCTTACAGCCTGGTAGAGCGTGTTGATGGGAGACTCCAGCATGGACGACACGAGGAGGCTCTGGTGAAGGTTGTCGTCTGTGATCACGGTGGGATGCAGCTTGAAGAACACCAACACCTTCTCTCTGCTGTCCCCTGATGCTTCAACCTGACAAAGGAAAATAAAATACAATCATAAAATATGATGGTTAATTCTTGTTTTAAGTGTGATGCATCAATAACATTACACATATACATACTACCAGGCTATTCATTTGAAAATACAGTGAAAAACTGTTAAGGACCAGGGTCCAAGCTCATAACTTCACTTGATATCTTTCAGAGAAAGAGGAGTAATGTCACTTGTCTATAGTGTTTGATTAAAAGGCTTATATATTGTCAATTCTGGTTAATTTTGTCTATTTAGCCAATTAATAAACATAAATTTAAGGGTCAGATTTTTGCTATATGAGTGAAACAAATCTTTTCGGTCGGATATGTTGCTCCTTACTAGGACACTGTATTCTAAAGCTTCAAACATTTGTGTTACCTGATTTGACAGGTGAAGGTCACTGTCATGTCGGCTGATGGACAAGACAAATTCATTTCCATCGTCCAAGAAGTTATTGAGCTCTGGGCTGTCAGCCAGGGAAGACGAAGGCTTTATTCCATAGAAGTTTCCAGTTGTGGTCAGGATGAACTTTTTGCGAGCATCCTCTGAACAGTGGGGCATCTTTCAGCTGCAATGATGTACTGACGCTGAGAAAGCTGTAGTAAGCAAAAAAAAAAAAACGTTAACTTTGAGATGTTATCTCAGAGTTAAGCGTTGGTTACGCTTTAATATAATACATAATGTAACTTCGTATTCTGTCAAGTCACAAACAAGGAAACAAACCAAACCAGACATCAAACCTCTTGACGGATCACGTGTCTGATTTATTCCACTATAAGTAACTTAGTTACCTTGCCCTAAAGGTTATGTGATATTTAGCGTCCTGTGAAGCGGTGCGTTTCAGCAGCGCTATCGGTGCTCATATGGTAGCCAAACTGTTAGGTTAGCTAACTACCTTAAATGTGTTCGTGCTCAAACGTTAGCTTAGAAAAACATGCGTTCAGCCAGCCCCCTTTGTTTAAGACGGTTCTTCTGTTTGTATGGGTAGGACTCAAATAATGTTGCACATTTGTGTTGCAGCAATCTAGCTAAGCAATGGCTATGACTACTGAGGGCTAATAACATCAGCTAGCTAGCTAACGTTAGCCCACCATCTCTGTGAATTAAAGTTAAGCATTTTAGCTAGCGGGCGAGACTTCAGCACACTAGCAGGTAATTAGAGATATTGGCTTCATACCGTTTTGCCACCAAATGTTCTGCTTTCGGAGCTTTTGGTAACTTCATTCATGGAGTGAAACGGTGGCAATCTGTTGCTCCTGTCTGGGTGTTCTCCAGGATTATGCTTGCGTGGTTACCATGTAGCAACTACGATCGCCCGTACCAAGACACAGGGAATGCTACGTAATTTACTTAAAGTCAGTGCAGAACCACGCAGTACGTTTTTGGGGCGTTCCGGTCGTATCTTCAAACTTACTGGCTTGTTTTTGTTTTACGTGGGTTTTTTAGGTGTTCAAGAAAACAAAACAATGTATTTGTCAGCATTCAACGACCACAGCTGCCATTAGGATATTGGATTTGGATTTTTGCTCATGATATGTGTTACAAATGTATGACACAAATCATGCAACTCACATGCGGTCAGCAGTACCAAACAAAGCAACTTACAGACCTCCTCTGAGTCAGAGCAAGACACTGTTTCCTTTTCTGTAGTTTGGTGCCTTCTTAAGAGAGAATACAGTGATTTTTTAATTTAAAAAAATCACATATAGATTTAAATGTGCCCAGGTTTGCTGTGAGCTAAATTGTGTGAACACAATTTAATTTAGGACTATGCATAAAATCTTGAGATAATACACATGACACTATAATTTGGGCTTTTGGTGTCAGATAATAAATGGGTTAAATGCGGAAGAACAATTTGACCGAAGCATGGCATGTGCATGTTGTGTTGTTGTTGTTGTTGTGTTCACCGAAGCATGGCATGTGCATGTAAGTCTTACATAAAGTAAGTCTTAAAGAGGGGTCTACTTTAAGGCCCTTATCCTGACAGGTGATAGTTTGTTTTATGAATAAATGTTCCTGTATTGCAGGGTCAGAAGTCCTGTTGGTGATCCAGCTGGTGACTAATAGCACATAGCATTTTGTTGCATGCATATAGTTCTTTGGCTTGAATCTCTTGGTTAAACTGCACAGAATGGAGTTAGCTCTTTGGGACAGTTCTCAGTCTTGGGTCAGGAGGAATTAAGATGAGATTGATATTTGCCACTATCAATCACAGCCTATTTAAACATAGATATTTATGATGCTTAAATATGCACGGCCTTCATTCAGTATTAAAATTCAGTTTCACTCACCCACCCACCCACACACACACAGATATTTACACACAGGGATTCCCTTGATATGTAACTGGAGTTTCATTTCTGTCACTGACCTTATTAGTGTCCTCACACCCAACTGCACGTTTACAGAACAAGTGAAGCTCTTTATCTTTACTGCTGTAGGATTAACAATTAAACTGTTAACTCCCTCTTACGCTCTCAAACACTACTCCTTGCTAGTGCTGCTGGACCTATCAGTTGGTTAAAGTCCAATCGTGTGTGTAGTTCTCACTGCCCCAGTTTCCTAAAGCATCAATATGCTGTGCTAAGGCCTTGAGTGTAAATGACTTTACCTGACAGACAAGCAGTCTGCTTGGTGAAAAGATGCAAATCATTATAATACTTACTATTTCTGCTGCACAAACACATTTAGAGTACTAGCAAATGTCGCAGCACCATGCAGTGCATCATATCTTCTTGTACAACTATTTTTAACAGAGACACTGCACGCTCCTTCAGTTTAAGGAACCTGGTAGGACTTAGATTGTTCATGGGTTTCAAAATTCCCCTCATTGATGGGAACTAATTTGTTTATAAACTCTTTTAGGAATGTGGTTGTGATCGCAGAGCCTTTCCACCCACATGCTGCCCGCTGGCCAATATATTCTTGTTCACCACCCAAGCAAGGACGTAAGAGAGCCCATGGGTGTTAATGATACTGAAGATCTTTTAATGCTGTGTCTCCTTTTTCTAATAAATATGCATGCTGTTGATTATATATAATAGTTGTGTAGTTGTCCAGGATGTCAAAATTTTAAAACTCACTTATCAATACAAAAACCATCAACAGTTAGTAGGGTATTCCCCCAGCAGTATATAAGGGAGTTAAAATTAGCTCAATTAGGTTTTAATTGCAGGACCTTCACTTGTGGTGGAGTATTTTCACAGTGTGGTTTTGGTATTTCTACTTAAAAGGATCTGAATACATCATCCTCCACTGACAACTGGTTACCAGAAACCGCCATCACCTCCCACAAACATTCATGTCACCTTGATTCTATATATAGTTTCATGCCATTATCTTTTTGGTGAGGTGCACAGCCCCTAATGGGACTGAATTATGATTTCCCCTCTGAAAGAAAACACATTCTGTCTCAAAGTCATTCTATTCAGGGGCTATTTAACTTTAACTGTACATATCATTACCAATAACCTAAAGATTCAAAAGGGAACTATGGTAGTACACCAAGAAGTGTTGGAACAGGCTGAATGGAAAAAGGGGTGAGTCAGCTGTCGGGGCAAGTGAGAAGGAGGCCCGAATTTCTGGGCAGGTTTCTCAAATTTATCAGGGATAGACCCAGAAAACCCCTAAAGTCCTTTTTTGCTGTATCTTCACCAAACTATGCTGTAGTGACTAAATTCAGGAATGTCACAGTTTGCCAGAAATGAGTACTTTCCCTCCAAAACAGCAATGTTGGCTTATGTTCTTCTTATCCTCTTACACTGCAGTGTTTGTTTGTTTTGCTGCAGTTTAAGGGTGTATTGGCCAGGTGCAGTCGAGGCTTGATCATGGGCCCGTGTGTGCATTCCCCCACTTACCACCCAGCCGGGACAGAGCCCTTCCTGACAGGGGCCCACGAGTGTTTGATCGTAAATTGTAAATCTTTTTGTTCACTTCAGCGGAAAATCATTATAAGGTCAATGAAAATTGTACAGGAGCACTTACTTAAATAGCCAAAAGAGTCTTACTGAGCAACCTTGGGTCATATATGCATGCAGTCTGGGTCAGAAACTCAAAGTTAATATGTTAGAGATTTTGTCCAGTTCCTACATCAAAGTTAGTTCAGTTGGCTGGGAACCTTACAAATTATATAAACTTTTTTAATGGTGATTAAAAGGAATTACATGGGTGATAAAATGGATCGATCCAGGAGTTATTCTAGTGTTTGTCATTATAACAAAGGGATTGAAAAACAGAAGTGAAAAGATGTTCTACTAAGCGCGGGAGGAGAACAAAGAATAAAACGTGAATGCGAAACATTGTGGTTAAGAAGTGGTATGAACAAACCAGATGTGGGAGTGTACTGTACGTTTTTGACAAAATAGAGCACCACCTGTGTCAAAGAAGGAAAATGTCAAATGGAGGCCACTTCGGCACAAATGCCACAGTTCACAGCGATCCACTGAACTCTCAGACACACAACACTGATCTTCATGGAGAAACCATCACTGGGAAGATGCATCTCCCTCCACAAATATCTATCAGCTAAATGTCAGGAGAAGCCAGTTTGGTGGCAGAATGGAGTCAGGATGAGAATCAGAATTGGCCAACAATGTGTGCACATACAAGGAACTGACTCTGGTTTAAACATTCCACTCAGTGTATATGCATATGAAGAAAACGACATACAGCTCAGCAAGGACAAAAAAGGACGATGAGGCAAGAGACACAATGAAATTTACAGTGTGCAGGTATTTATGTTGACAGTGACAGTGAGTGATGAATGTACATGTTAAAATCTGTGAATTCATGGAGTCTAATGTCAGTGGATGTTTTGCTGTCAGAGGGTTAGTGACACTGTATGGCTAGCTAAGTGAACATGCATCTTCCAGCTGTGTTCCAACATTCAAAGCTGCTCCTAGTGGCACAAGAGTTTACATTTATAACTAAAAAAAAAGTGAAATATTTATTGATTTATTACCCTGGATTAACTGATTACCATGAAACTAGACTAGATGGCATGTTAATGATTGCCTCGTGTCAGTTTATTGATAGAAGACTACGCTTTTACAACAGAACATTACTATAAAACATAGCATGTCTCAGAAAAGACTAAGGAAGCTCACTGGGTTCACTATTACCTTTTTAATTAAGTTCTTGTGAATTTCTTTAAGGTGTCTGTTCTCAAATACAATCAAGATGATAGTGTCCTCTGAGCTTTTTGTCACATTTTAACCAGGGAAATCAATTTTAGGGAGTGTCTGTAAGCATGTAGCTGTTTTTACACCAAGTTAAGTCATGTCCAAAATAAGACTGTAGTACTGGCTGATCGGGTTATTGACCTCAGTGAACTCTGATCTTTACTTTCTTCTTCCTCCTTCTTTGTAGTTCACATCAGCTATGACGCGTAAGACCACACCAAAACACCATAGCAGCAGAATATTATGGATGCAACACAGTCTGTGTTTGTCATGTTAAATGACTGTGATCTCTTCCAAAGAATTTATGCCACATGGTCAGGTGAAACTCAGGTGGTAACCAAACAAGGAAGTTTGTCAAGCTTTCTGCTGTGACATCCCATAATTGAGTTATAGCAGGCACACATGCACACACGCACACACATAATCCATACACCCACTCAATTCAGTGGAAGCCTGTTTCGAGCTGCTCAGCAGTAAGTGACATATTCAAATGAATTCTCAGTCACAGAGAGTAAAACATCTGTGATTGTTATGTTGTATTCAACAATACAAGTTTTGTCTTGCTGAAAAAAAAAAAAAAAAGGACTGTGTTAAGTGCTCAGGTTGACGTCAGGCTGTTCGTTGTACATTGTTGACTACGCATGGTTTAAATAAAAAGACATGAGAAAAAAAAAGGTGAAATGACTCACAGCTCCACCCATCAACTTGGCTGCTGTATGAGAGGAGGAAGTCCCTTCCTGTCATACTGCCAGAGACTGGTGAGACGGCATGATGGTAAGAGCTTTTTCCCCCTTATCTCTTTTGAAAACAACTGATTGTATTGTTTTGAATGAGGCTATTCTGATGATTTCAGAAAGGAAGACTGTTTCTGATGTATTAACGTAGTTTTCTTTCACATAGATGTATGAAAGCAATACTTAAACACGTTGAACAGCAGTTCGTGATTACCGTCTGTGTATCTGTATCTGTGTGTGAGTGTGTGTGTGAGTGACCTCAGCTTCCCAAAATCTAAATCTTCACAGGGAGAGCTTGAAATCCCAGCTAGCATGCATGTCAGAAAATCTGTCTGTCCTCTGCAACACTCACTATGTGCAAAAAGACGCTCCTCAATCAAAAGAACTTGGACAGTTGCTCAGCTTAGTCTGTATAACAACGTTCGTGGCCAATACACAGAGCGCATGTGAGAGTGTGTTGACAGTGTAAATCACTGCTACTTGTGTATGTACTTGCTCATTTCATACATTAAGGATACACATATTCCAAGAATGGGAGTTGATTGTGAGCTATCCAGCGTTCACAACACTGTTGTGATTTAACATTGTAGTTCATCGTGTGTGGAGTCCGAAATGAATGAAAATGAGAAAAGAAATAGGAAGTTAGCTTGTGTTTTGCCTTTCTTGAAAGAAAAAGTGATTCGTGAGGCAACAGCAGTTAAACAAATATACTCCTCCTGACACAAGTCTCTCACCTCAGTTTAATCAGTGTCTAACTACAGTGGTTTTTGTTGCCCACATGAAGCTCCACATTAACAAGACATCTGTGGTCAGATTCTGTGGGACTGGTGTGTGTTTTTGTAGTGTATCTGACAGCCAAAGCCTTGTGGAATGCGTTTGTGTCTTTAAAACAAGTAGGGCAACCAGCACTTTGTAAATTGCATCTTACGTCACGTGGGAATCCCCGAACCAGTAAAGCCATCAATCATTTAAGAAACTCATAGGTGTTGGTGCAACAAACAGATAGAACCAAGGATCTAATGGAAAACTGAATCAGAATTACTACCTCACAGTCAATTTGTAACTGTACAAGACATGATGCCCAATTCAAGAATTCCACAGTTATTAATACCACTTTCACAGTCCATCTGGTATCGCTTTTCCTGAAACTAAACACGCTGTGTATTGTGCAGCGTTTAAGGTAATTACATGGCTCTTAGGAATTCCCTCAGATGTGGTTTCTAGTACTCAGAATGATCCATGCTGTAGGCGTTTCCCCTGGAAGTCCTCTTTAGTCTTAAGCTATTTTTCTTTTGTTGCAAAGTACTCTATTTATTATATTATGTATGTATTTTTGTTTTAAGTGCAAGATTTCAGAGCAAGCAGTGAAAGTAGCCTGTGTGATCTCTAGACCGCATGTGTGTTACATGTACACAGTATGAGTAAAGTGGGACCAGGTGTCTTAGAAGATAAGGCGCGTGATATGTTCAGACAACTCTCACCATCCGTTTGCTGTTATTTTTTCTGTCACACCATATAAAACCACACCCTACAAATAAAACAATTGAGATAGTGTTTTCCAACTGGGACTTTCCTGAGATTTTAGGTCAAGCAGGCAACTGGCTTTTAAGGACATGGAATGAAATCAGTGATTTACCTTGAGGGAAAATTAGTTTTTACACATCAGTACACAGATATATGAACTAATTGAAACCCTATATAGTATTAACTGCTACTTTCAGCATTTGGTTTCTATGATACCACATACAAAATGATACTAATAAGAAACATCGAAAAGGCACTGTCTGAAGTGTGATGGCAGATTCCCCCAGCAGGAATACACCCTGCTGCAGAGAAACAGTCTTTCACTGACACTGCCCACTGGGACTTTCCTCTACTATTACTGCTATTTACTGCTATCTACTGTTTTTTTGTGTGTGTGTGCGCGTGTGTGTGTGCGTGCGTGTGTGTGTGTGTGTGTGTGTGTGTGTGTGTGTGTGTGTGTGTGTGTGTGTGTGTGAGTGTGTGTGTGTGTGTGTGTGTGTGTGGTGATGATGGTGGTGGTGGAGGGGTATTCAGTCAGAGCTTTTCAGTTTTTTGTTTGTGTGTAGGTTGAAGGGTGTTTACTGTATGTCTAATTCAAGCTTCAGATTTCGGAAAAGATATGAGAAAATCCAGTGCTACTGTTTGGACCTGATGTGACACACAAAGACAAACGATCTGAGCATCACAGGCCATTTCTGATTGTTGCATGAGCGCTCGACTATGAACTTGCCAGTCGAGTGGATTCCTAAATGCTTCATGTTGCTGTGCATTGATTTAAAAGATTAAATGAAAACATAATCCAACCACAAGTGACCAACTTGTTTGTTTTTTCCACAGGCATCACCCTGCAGCCCACAGTATTTTCAGTAAGTATCCATACCATTTCCTGTTATGTTGTTCTGACTTTGATATTTCGGCAGTGGACATTACAGCACTGTCACTCATACACTGTCAGGTTGACACTTAAAGGTGTTTACAGCGAAATAGAATGATATCATCAGCAAACAACAATAATGAACATGAACTTGTATTTGGGTGGGGCTCTTCAGATGCTTTCAATAGTGAGTAGTAAGGAGCAGTGATGTAGTCATGAAATGGAGTATTGGGCCAAGTGTTACAGTCAAGACACTGAATACTTTCTGTTTCAAATGCCCTCTTTATGCTTGCTGTAAGTCAACTGTAAAAAACTGCCAGAGATCAACTGAAAATCCTGCGCTGAGACTAACAAAAACTAGTTTCTGCTCAGAATTCTCCATATTGCTTAGTTGCTGATGTGATTAACCTTTACATCATGCTACAACTGAAGCAGTCGAGTCGTTGACAGAATATTTCCAATGGAAAGCCGTCGACCTCACAACAACACAATATGTTTATGTCGCATCACTCAGTGGAGTTATTGCAGCTTCAGTGAAGTTTGGAGGTCAACAAAGGGAGAAACTATTGGTATGAAGCACCTCATGGGTTCAGAGAGAAATCTGTTCACACAATCATTCTGATGAATTGTGCGTACTTGTTCTTGTGAAGAGGAGGCATTTTGACAGTGAGAGGAGTTGCAGTTAGTGGCAGAGGAGGGCAGGTTTGATCAGTCAATCTGAGCACGTGCAGCCACAGAGCCTGTGAACTAAAGCACTCTGGGCATTCAGCCAGGGAAATTTAGAGGTATTGTTTGCGTGGTAAGAGTAAAATTCTTTTGCTTCAACGTTGCTGTCATGCCCCAGTGTTACTGTGGTAACCATGTCAACAATCAGTTATTTTCCTGTTTTCACAGAAACCAAAGTCTTTCCTTCTGGCTGTTGGCGCTGGTTTTCACTTTGACATGGTGCTTTTCTGTCTCAGGTGAGCAGTTTCATCATATTAGTACATCAGCAAAACACCTTCATCTTGGTCTTACAGTAAAACTAGCTGCTCATCTAAATAGATTATATGCATGAGGACAAGTGATATCACAGCACTATGCCTGGTCGCACATGAGTGAAGCAGCTCCAAGTGCATTATAATAAAACCCAGTAGTGTGGAAGCCACAAATTGAATCAGGAACTACATATAATGTGAGAAATTCACCGGCAGAGATGAACATGCACAGAATTATCATCCCACTGTGCAGTTATACAGAACTTCATATTCTATTTTAACTCATTGCCTTTTGTGATTTTAGAGGAAAAGAGTGAAATGACTCATTTGTCTGTACAACATGTTGAAATGAAGTTTCAGCCAGCAGCTGCTCACCTTAACTTAGCATGATGACTGGAGAGCAGAGCCAGACTAGCTGTTTACCCTTGTTTTCACTCTTTGCGCTAAGCTAAGCTAAGCTTACCGGCTGCTGGCTGTTGTCTAACATTTACAGTGCAGACAATGGAGGGGAGCTCTCAGCAAGAAAGGGAGTATTTCCCAATTTCTTTTTCTTATTCTTGTTCCTTTAAGGCCCCTTAATTTACTTCACAGTCCCATCAGCCACATCGGCCCTATTTATGTGTTCAGAAACAAATATAAAACAAGTATATAAGCTACCTGCCAACCACCAAATTTCAGACAGACGAAGTTTGTGACTCGCTGTTGAAGAAAGCTAAATATCTGGCAAGTTAAGCTGCAGACTTTTTTCTCAGGAATTGTTAATTCAAAACAGAGCTAATACATTCACGAGGTGACGAGAAACGCCCACACACAAGAACAAAAAGAAAATGAAGAATGAAAGGAAAAATCTTTAGCTCACTGCAACACCACTTTCGATATTATGATCTTTAGATCATGCACAACATGAAGGGGACACTGCTTGTAATGTATTTAATACAGAGGAAAGGGCAAACAGGCTGAAGAGGAACTGAGATTGATCTACTACGTCATGAAGTGGAGCTCTCAATGTGAAAAAAACCCTGACCTTCACACCCACCTAAAGCCTAAATTAACAACTGTTCACACATATTGCCTATGTGGATTTCAAGTCAAGTCTTAAAGATGTGAAACTAAAATATAACCCCACACAGATCATTAGTCTTTCAACCCACACTTCCATTTATGCAGTTAAATATTCATGGTGCAGCATACATATAATGTACTTTACAAAAATGCTACCACCTCAGACATTCAGTGTATTTTCAGTCAATGAGATTTCATTGCTGGAAATCAGCTTCCTATGAAAGACAGTTTGCCCGGAACTCTGTCTCTGATTGCGCACCAGAGCTTACATTGATTTATTCCTCATCACAATTACTTTATGTTTCACGAAAGGTTTTCCCCGCATGCTCTAACCTTCTACTTCCCCTTATATTTCTTTTCCAGAAAGCCATGCTCAGATTCAGCTCACGGGAGAGGTTGGTGGAAATGTGACCATTCACTGCCCCTATGACAAACACCGAACAATCCGATTTTTCTACTTTCAGAGGGGCGACACTTTTGTGAACGGTTACTATGAATCCAAACATATCACAGAGCATTGGAAGAACACCAGAGTGGATCATGGCAAGGCAACTGTGTACATGACCAATTTGAACATCTCCCACATTGGTACCTATAAGTGCCATATCATGTACAGAAACAGCGACAGTACCTCTGACACAGACATACACCTCAGTCTCACAGGTATGACCTAAAATCCCTTCTGTATAATTCTCAGAAAACTGTCTCAGTATTGATGATTTGACCGGGAGTTTGTGATCTTGGACAAGTGGGGGGGGGGGGCTTTATGCAAACTCTTCATGCTTAAACTAATGGCTACTTTCAGAAACATGTTGGAAATCCTGACAGTGTCCTTCTCTGCCTCTCCCTCCTAGCCAAATACAGTAAACCTGAAGTCACAACGTCATGTAATGATGGCTTTGGCTGCCACGTGACGTGTTCCTCACATGGTGGCTACCCGTACACGAAGGTGACGTGGAGCGAACCTGTGAATGAGGTGATGAAGGACGCGAACAGCGATGAAATTCCCGATCCACACACCATGACGTTCAACAGCTCCAGCTCCGCATACTTCAACTGCTCCAATGGAGAGCTGAATTTCAGTTGCTCTGTGGGCCAGGTCACCTCAGACATGTTAACAGTCTGTGAGTACTAAACTCAAAAAAAGACCAGTTCTTATGGTTTCTAAAACAAAATCTCCTTTATGCTGGGCAAGTTTTGAGAAGTGTGAAAGGCAACAGAAAACCCTCAACATAGATCCCCTTTGATGGCTACTTTTCAAGGAATGTGTGTGGGAAATTTTTTGCAACCTTTTACATCCCATCAATGATGGACTGTTTGACTTTCACATAAGAGTTTTTGTTTCTGCGAAGACACTTAAGCTCAAACGAGCCTGCTGCTCTGTGAGGACGGAATGAGGCACAGCTACGCTTTCAGCTAAAGCGCTAACACTAACACTGGCAACGCGCTAACGATGAACTTGCTAACGTGCGTGTTTCACAGGTATAATGTTTATCATGTTCTTAGTTTAGCATGTTATATA
Source organism: Chaetodon trifasciatus (assembly GCA_037975065.1). Classification (NCBI taxonomy): domain Eukaryota; kingdom Metazoa; phylum Chordata; class Actinopteri; order Chaetodontiformes; family Chaetodontidae; genus Chaetodon; species Chaetodon trifasciatus. The sequence continues at coordinate 4,909,925 of JBBMOE010000020.1, read as the reverse complement.
CTAACATTTGCCAATTAGTGCTTAACACAAAGTACAGCTGAGGCTGCTGGGAATGTCGTTAGTTTAGCAGGTATTTGGCCATAAACCACAGAATTGGACAAACTCAAATTTTGGCCTGATGATGGCACCAGAGTCTCCAAAGCTATTAAAGTTCCATCCCCACAGCCCTGCCACTAGCTGAAAAAGTGGATTGGCTCGTTCACACCTCAGCCAACAAGCTGCTGGATCACCTGTATTTATCACCTTCACTATAGTTGGATGGAAGCAGTGATATCTCAAAACCAGGGCAAATTAAACCAGCACTATCGGCATGGCTGTGCCATTAAGAGAGAAAAGATGCGTTGTTCTGCTTTTTCCTAATTTGGGAGGAGTGGCCCTTTAAAGAATGCATCTGGTGATGTGTATTTTTTGTCATCAACAAATCCCATGAAAAGAATAAAACCAACAGTGAACTGATTCTATTATCAAGCATTTTCTAAACAAGTTTGGCCAAAGTGTGATGCAGCTCCAGTATATCCCTCTGTGCCATAGAGCTCCATTTTTGTCCCAAAGCTTCAGTGAGCCAAACCATTGCTCTCATAGACAAAGGCAGAGTACTTCCTACATTCTCCTTCCTGCTGGGGAACATACTGGCATGCCAAATATGTATTAATGCATGGCTAAAATAGTCTCCAACAATTGTGCAATTTATTCCTGTTTGAGTAATTTTTGCTAAAAACCGCAATGCCCAGCTGCCCAGCAGGAAATTAATCAGCCTTTAAAAAAAAATGGAACTAAACATCTGTGATGGGTTCAGTCGAATCTTCAATAGGGAACTAACAGGTTTGGAGCTGGGAGCCACCGACAGGGCAGGGAAAATACGGAGACTAACAAACACATTCTCAGTTTTGGCCTTTTAATAAAATTTGTTGACAATGACAAAAATATAAAATTTTGCCATTCTTATGCTTTAAACACAATTGCCCCAGTTCATAAATGTTTGACTCTTGCAATGTTTGTTTGTATCTTCAGGTACACCCAAGGATTCACACGAGTCTAATCATCATGTGATAGCAATAGCCATCTGCGCAGTGGTGGTTTTCAGTATTATCGTGGTATCGCTGGTGTGGTGGCAATACAAGAAAGGACAGACAGGTAAGGACATTATGTTTGTCACACTCAAGCTGTTCCACTCACTCACTCACACACACACACACACACACACACACACACACACACACACACACACACACACACACACACACACACACACTTTCATGTCTGCTTGTAAGAATGCAAAGATGCCTGTGTGAATGACTGTACAGTCATGGGCAAAAACTCACTGCAGTTTATATGTCGGTTTCCAGGAGTGGCGTCAGTAGATGTGAGGCAAGAGTGGAGAGCAGACGAATATGACGAGTAAGTGGATGTTTATTAGATGCAACTGGCCACATCTGAGAGGTCACAATACTTTCATTTCATTCACAAGTAACGCAACTTGTAATGTAAATACATGGCTCAAATTTTTTATTTCTACATTCTTGTCACCGCTGACCTTATCCCTCCCTTTGCTCCTCTTCCTTTCTGCTTTTCATTTTCCTCAGGGAGGCGGCAAACCTCAATGAACAAAACAATGGAGAGCAGGCATCCTGAGTGCTGCATCAGGGAGGGAGATTATCCGATTTCTGCTCGGACCCAAAACCCTGTTCTAGAATCTAGAACTGAAACTCTATGTCACTCAAGTGTATGTTACATTTGTGACTGACTGGCTTCAAGTAAGAATAGCCAATGAACACATGGGTCAGTGACTGACGAGGGACCACGTGCTGTCTCTAATTCACTGACACTTGTGACTTCTAAGCGTTTGAGGAAGTATTCATCATTGGCATCATTTTGCTGGGACAGTACGTCAATCAGCTGAGAATAGCTTACTTCTCAGAAAAGGACTTTTCCAGTGGTTACTAGTGAGGCTGTTGTTGTATACTGGAAAACTCTAAGGGAGACACGACCCTGACCTCTGAACAATGAAATCAAAAGCACAAAAGGCTGTATTTAAAGTTTGATGAAATATGTATTTTATTGTTGACACTGACCTCTATGGGAGAAGTGCGATCTGTTACACTTGTGTCACTTTTGGATCTTGTTTCATCATTTTTAAATATAATATGCTGTTGTTGTTGCACTTTAGAATCCCCCATTGCATCTTTTCTCTGTTTGGCCCGTTAGTAGTGTTTGGCTTTGTGGTTATTTTATTTTTTTTGTAATCTAATGGACATAATAGACCAGTCAATGTTAGTTTGAAAGTGATCGTAAGGTACTTTAGTTCCCTAATTTCTGTCCAGGGTTTTACTCTTTATTTAGTTTTGCCTTTCAGAAATGTTTCTGTAACAGAAGCTGTGAAAAATATGGATGTCAGAATCCTCTTTGAATGTGAACTGGTACCATGGTTTTTGTTGTTTCAGCAAATTCTTCTGCTATAGATCCCAGTATTCCAGGATTTCCCCTGTAAGGTGCAATATTGAATATATATGAAAAGGCTTTTTCTTTTTTTTAAATTAAATTGCTGTTGCCTAGCTCCATTTTTTCCTCAGGTGACTGTTCTCGTGCGAAATAACCATTTTGTATGCTGTTGTGCTAGATATTTATTTCATTTTATGTTTTTCTATCTCAATATTAAACTGTACATCATGTGCTGTTTACATTGTTTTGGGTAAGGAGACCTCCATTACTCCTCCTTCCTCAGAATTACCACACATTCTGAAAGGGCTGCTTTCATTTCCTAAATCTGGGCAAAACGCTCCTCTCAAATGGCTGTTGTAGCTTGGTCTTGTTTGTTTGTCACATACCTTAACAATCCTGTCCATTGTTCACTTTTCTTTGTCACTGAACAAATCAATACTTGTGTCATTTAATTTTTATTGTGTTGTGGGAAGAATTACACCAACTTTTAACTCACTTTGCTCTGTGGTCATGATATGCTTTTTAAACTGCTGCAGTCGACTGTATTAACACAGTTTACACAGTTTTTAGACTGGCTTGACCGGGACTTTTAGTCAGAAAAACCCACCCCACCCATTTTTTTCAGTTGCTATGCTGATTTATTGCCACTAGATGTAGTACTAGCACCACAGAGTATGGAGAGACAGTTTCCTGCTGTCATGGCTGATTTGCGTGGTTGGTATGTGTATGCTATAACATCAGAATAGTATTTTGAAGTACTTGTTTTGATCACGTTTGTCAGCTAGGCTGCAAAAAATCAAAACTTCATTTCTGCCTGCCGGCGGAAATGAACTAATGTTTATGCATTCAGAGCATGATGCATAATCAGAACAATGTGAGCGCAGTCCTTTCAAATAGGGATAAATAATGTCTCTCTAACCTCAGGATGTGATCATGAGGGGGATGGGTAGCCATAGTTTGTTGATGGAAAAGGGAAGTGTGAGGTGAGATGACATCAAAGGAGGGAAGAGAAGTGAGGACGTTTGCTCACGCGAACCGATTGAACCAATGAGAGAGGAGACAAGAGGGTGTCCTGTTAAACACAGGCTATCAATAACATTATAGACATAATTGCAAACTGCCTCTCTGTGTATGCATCTCCACCTCTGACTATTTCCACCACGTCCTCTTCCTCTTCTTCATAGTTCTCTCTCTCTCTCTCTCTCTCTCTTTCAAACACACCTTCACCTCTCTTCCCCACTTGCTTTCTCTCATGAGTCACTGTGACAGGCCGTCAGTCCACCTCTCTGCCCTGTGTTTACATTGGGCAGCAGAGCAGCACCAGGCTGGTTGCACTTCAGGAATGTAACCCCCAAGGTCCCTGCCCTCCTCCTCCCGCTCCTCTTTTTCCTTCTTTTTCTTTCCCTCCTCCATGCTTTTATTCCCTCGTTGGACAGATTCACTCCTTCCCCTTCACCTCACTTTCCTTCTGTTCCTTCTTCTGTCATTTCCCTTCCACTCCTCTCCTCCCTCTCATTATCCTCCCCTCTGCCCCCATCACCCCCTCACAAGCTCCCCTCCTCTTCCTCTGCCACCTTTCTCTCCTCTTTCTTACCCACCCTCTCTCCTCCACTCCCCTTCTCCCTCGCCTTTTTCTATCCCCTCTTTAAAATTCAGGGAGCATTGTCCAAACTCGCTCACACCCCCGACTCCCTTGTCATCATCCCCTCACCTCCCACCTCTCCCCATCTCTCTGTCCTCCCTCCTTCATTCCTCTGCTGTCTAACCCAAACAAACCAGGGAGGACTTTCCTCTATGGTGGCTGTAAAAGAAACACACCACATGTCAGACGTACTTTAAACATAAACATTAGTCAATTTGAGGTACTGGGAAAGGATATGAGGCGCTTAAGTTCAACATGAGATAGGGCTACTATTATGAAATCTTTACAGTGAAACTCACCACTGGATATGCAAAAATCAGAACAGAGAACAGTATATTTTGGCATATACTAGCAAAAGTATATTCTTTGGAATGGGGGAGCTGTATCAAAGAAACACTGAAACCAATGGACTCCATAGAAAAACAATAAAAGGCCCCTTTCCCATTCAATGCATAAGATGGAAACCTGCAAAAGCACAAAATTTGTTTGGGCCACAGGGAACGTGAACCTTCCTTTTTCATCAAACCTTTGAAAGAAAAGCTTTTCAAACCCTTTCCTCCGCGGAGAGCCTGAGATTTCATCTGTCTTCTTTGATAAATATCACTGAGAGTGTAAACTAACTTTACGTGTGAATAAAATCCATTGTGAGATCAGAAACATACATTTTAGAGTACAGAGACACTTTGAGATGCTGAACTCTGAACTTCAGCCCACAATTTTGTTTCCAAGTGGAATTAAACATGTAAGAATGAAAGTCTTTAAAGACACAGGAGGGGTCCAGGCGAAGAAAGTAGGTCTAATAATTATGAACAATCTAAGCAGACTGCTGTGCTTTCCAGTGACGCAGCAGAGTGTGTAATCTCCTGCTTAATGGGGAACCTTTTCAGTCTGGACACAGTCCTGTGGCATTTCTCAGCAAGAGGCGTGTGACCTCTGCCACACTGTTCTGTGTGGAGTCCATACCAGGGGCTTTATAATGAGATTATACTGGTTATGAAAGTCAACAAGATCAGTTTTGGAGCAGGGAGCCGGAGCACAAGGCATCGATTCACAGCGGGAGAGGGGAGCTGATCAGCATGAGGGAGATTCAGCTGTTTACGCTCTCTGCATAATAGCAGGCATTTCACTGTCTCTGAATATGTGTGAGTAACTCTACAAACAATGCAGGATAAAGCAGAACTCTCAACATTGATAAAAAGTACATTTTATTTCTGAAAAAAAAAAAAAAAAATCATTGTGTTTTAATATTTTTTTTGGATTTTGTGTCTTTTTTATTTTGAACATTGGATTTAAGAGCATGATGAGTGGTTGTCTACTGATTCTACTGATTTCGCGGCTGCACGCCCGTCTCGTGTATATTCTTTACCTTTTGTGGATGCTGCATTTGGAAGAAACAGAATGAGGCTGACGGAGCAGAGACGGAGACGGACCGGGCAGGTCAGGGGGTTCAGCTCTGCTGCTTCAGCTGAGTGATCATGTTGTTGCTGTCACTGCAGAACTCCACTCCCTGACCCCCAGAGACAGGAGGGGTGACCTGGAAGCATTTATCACCTGGGTGCTTTCTGACCCATGACCTGAGGCCTGAGATAGGGAAAAGACACAGCAGAGGGAAGAGCGGAGGAGGAGGATGAAGAAAGACACAAGGAAGGGGAGAGAAATACAACGATATATAAATAGGTATCTTTTATGCAAAGTTTGTAAATAGAACTGTTCATGGGAGAAATTTGCATATCTCTAGAAGAACTGCTTGCTGTTCTCCAACGTTTTAGTGGCAGGTTTATGAAACTGCTGGAAACCAAGATGGACCTTATGAGCGTGCGTCAATGGCAATATTTCTCTTGGTCAGATGATGAAAACATTGCCGGTGGTCCCGGTTTGGTTGAGCCAAAAACCATCAGCAGAGACTTGAAAGAGCTTGAAAAAAGTCAGGAGACAGAGATATTTGCTGGCTCGGAGCCCAATAGAACTATTAACACCTCTCTGTAATGGTGATACGCCAAAGGAGGCCAAGGCCTTTTCAACAAGGCTATGACCTGATCTAAAGTTGTGTGTGTCTGTGTGTGTGAGTAGATGAGCGAAATCTGAGCAGACATTGACAAGAGTCACAACTCCTTTGAATATTTATAGACCTGCTTAAGATGTGACCTTCACTTTTGCACACACATACAGCCACAGAACACTAGTCTGTCTATCTATCTATAATAATAATAATAACAATAATAACGAACTTTATTTGTGGAGCACCTTTCATGCAGGAAGCTCAATGTGCTTCACAAGAAAGACATCACAGAGTCAGAGATGTCAGAATGGACATTAAAACAGATAAGAAAAAAAACATTTTTATGCAAAACAAATACCGATGAAACTATACAGTAGACATTGTTCTGCTGCCTGAAACACTCAGACAGGTGATCATACTGAAGCCGACCGTCCCGTGGGAGGATCGTATGAGGGGAGCCCGCGAGGAGAACAGAGGCTGGTATGATGGACTGCTGGGTAAGATGCCCAGTTGGCTGCAGACGTTTGGCAGCCTCATGTTTCTGCAGAGGCTGTACATCAAAGACCGTCAAAAGTATTTGTAATGTGTGTTGTGAAAGACCGCAAGTGGCATGATAATGTACAAACACAATGTTTGTTCTTTGCTGCAGCATTTTCTGTCTTGCTACTTGCTGTTCTGCAGTACTTTTCCACTGCTGCTTGTTTGCTTTTCTCTTGCACACATGAGTAAGGGAGCCAGTGTAGATTAAAGAGACAGTGTGGTTTATTGGAGACCACACAATGAAAATGGAAGAGATTAATTACCCTACTGTATAATAAAGGGCCCTAACTAAATTCTGGCCAGTTGTGGCTATCTGTTGTCTTCCCCCGGTGTATCAGTCAAGACATTATAGTGTTTGAATTATCTACATACTGTACAACACTACATCTGCATATCACCTGCTGCAAGAAACATGAGTGCAGAGATGGGAAATACAAAAATGCTTCAGTATGTTCTTAAGTATACAAAAGAGCTGTGGTTGAAGGGGACACGACGGAAACTGAGAAGAGATCTGAAGAAAAATGGCTGACATGCTGTGCAAGCTTTGGATACTTGACACCAACAGGTCCCTCACAGCAACCTCCGCTTAAATTTATCTCTACGCCCCAGACGTGGCGAGGGTTTCGAGGAGGGACAGCATGCACAGACGCTAATGTGGCTGAAATACAAGGCAGGTTATGTAGAGACATTTTTGCGAGCATGTTTTCTTCCCTGTATTTATCAAAGCAATGACCTGCGTATGGGCTTGCATGCGTACAAGACTGTGTAAATGAAGGTGTGTGTATTTGCATGTGTGTAATCAGAGACACCTGAGACAGTTAGAAGGTCATTCCTGGAGTCTGGTCACATAGCTTTGATCATTTTCTTGTCGCCTCAGAAATAGACCAGAGAGGACGGGATGGGCACAAACTCTCCCTCCTTATGTGTGCATGCATGTGTGTGTGTGTGTGTGTGTGTGTATCCAAGGGAGAATGCTAGCCCAACAGACTGACAGGGAATCCACACTTGTTTGTAGTGCACAAGCCTATCTTTGCATGACTGCACTAATGCTTTAGCACCCGTACCTTTGTTTGCCACTGCTTGCATTTGCTGTGTGAATGTGTTCATGCACATGCATGCAAATGCGTGCGGGGACAGAGTGTGTGTGTGTGTCTCTGTGTGTGTACGTGTGTATGTGTGCACCCATGCGCATGTTAAAGGGTGTGATCGTGGTTTAAATTCTGAAGTTGTCAAAACAATAAATTCCAGCTAGAGTGTCAGATCAGACAATGAGAGAGCTGCCTCACCACAGACAACATTGTTGCACACTGTTTACGTGCAAGCACACACGCACACGCACACACACACACACACACACACACACACACAGAAGCAACCAAACACAGTCTTAAAGACCAGCGTCAAAAATTACACACTACAATGTGTATGCAGAGACAAAGTGAGAGATGAATGCTTTTGAGTGTTTGTGAGTGGGTTTACCTTCATTCATGCCCCAGATGCAAACTGAGGTCAGATTGATTGGAATAATACCCAGAATTCTTCATTTGTTCACATTCTGCAAGCATCACCGTTATCTTAGAGTGCATGGTTGCATGACTGCGTGCTACCGATGCATGCAACATCAGTAACAACTACTGTAGTTACTTGGAAAGGCACAGCTAGATATATAACTGTTGATCGACTTTCATCCCACTGCTGGTGGCTTTTTATAGGGGTGTGGTATGGCAGGTTTGCAAAGAGAACAGGTTTACAAGGAGCAGGAGTAGATGCTGTGGAAGGAGACGTCTTGCTCTGTGTTTGGTTTATTGAATTATGGCTTCAGCAAACGCTGTAAGGAAAGTATTCTTTCAGTGCAGAGTTTGAGAGTTTGCCTATAAAGCAGCACACACACAGATGGGAAATGACTCACCATGCAGGACACCAATCATAGTGAAAAAAAAACCCCACCCAGCAGGCAAAGCTTATCGTTCCAAAAATGATTTGTCATGACCAGCTTTCTGTCAACGAGCAGCAACGCTCAAAAGACAGCTGAAGTGAAGAGAAACTATTGGCAGTTAAAGTCAAAGCTTGAAAATCATCTTTCAAAGTGATGTTTTATTCAGGATTAATACCATCTTTGGACCATTGCCTGGTTCAAAGAAATTTATCTCCTTCCAATATCCAGACTGCTTCATAGCATGCTTCTGTTTCTTTGTGAACATGCTAAAGTCAGCATGTTACCATGTTAGATGGTTGAGTATGTTAGCATGGAGCTGAGCCTGACAGGCTGAGTTTAAGATGTTCTAAAAGGCCACTGTACACAGGATAAACCCTCTAATTTAGATAAAGAACAATCCTTCCTGTAGCAACAGCATCAGGCTTAAGATTATCTTTTGACTGGTGTCAGTCTTTTCATTCTTGCAGCAATTATGTATTTTGGCCTATTAGAAGCATTCTCACTAGCTCAAGCTGGGGCTGAAAAATGAAGCCAATGCAAGCTGCTGTTCCTCGAATAGCCACTTGAGGCTGGCACCACAAATGTGAGTCAATCCCATAGGACCCCATTTTAAATTGCCTAACTTTACAGCAGAAATAAACATAAAATGGTTTTGGTCTCTGTAACTAATATCCCCATTCATGACAACCATACTGGGGTGAATTTTTCTATAACTCATTTTCATTTAAATTACATTAAAGCTTAAAGTTATGTATAATTATGGGCGTGGTTGCTTTGAGTGACAGCTAGCTTCTAGGTTTCAGCAACCAGGCTTTATTCGGCCCACCTCAGCTCCAACCACGGCCATTTTTGGATAGCCACAAGTTTGACAGAGTCAGGCACTGTCAAGGCGGTGATGGTCACTGTCACTGAGCTTCACAATGACTCTTCAGAAGTCTATGGGTGACGTCGCATAGACAATATCCATGTTTAATGGCACAGTGATAGACTTTTAGTGTTGATTGAGAGAAAGGAGGACGGGGAAGGGCTGGCAATGCATGCAAGGATGAGGGAAACTTCTTTACAGCACCCTTCCTGTGATCATATTCAGACCTTTTGAAGTACAGCCAAATTACCTTGTAGCTTATCCAAGCTGTATTTTGTCCTCTGGCTTCAAGGATGCAACTATACGTTAAGCCTGCTGTCTTAAAATATTCAACCTCGTGCCTCGAGAAAAATATATACAAATGTAAGGTTCAAAGAAAATCAGATCCTTCTCACACCTCCTGACCTCTGAAAAGACCATGTTGTCACTGATACACGTGGAGATCGTTGATAAAGACTTAAGTTTGAAGTGCAATCATGGGAATCTTTTCTCGCTGGCAGTCGCTGCTTAAAATGATGCTGTTGGGCTGCGCAAAGCAAATAGCAGTACATTGTGCACAGCAAACAAATCACCAGGTGTTTTCACCAGATACGAGGTCCAGGGCAGTGGGAAAAGATAAGATTGATGCTCCCTCTGTGGCTTGTTCTGCACAGGATTTCAACCAAACATGGTGTTTGTCAGAGTTAACCTTTGCTTGATGAGGGCTTTGGTCTTCTTTGGAGCCGTTACACAGAGACATCTATGCTTGTTTGATTAAACGCCAAGAACAAAAGGAGTATCTTTGTTTGAAAATTTGCATGGAGACCACGTTTGGTTGCATTACAAAACACTGAGAGGCCCACAGGTGCCATCAATCCACTATAAGGTATTGCAGCATCCTGTCTTTCTCAGAGCAGAACAGCATCAGCGGGGGATGCAACGCATGTTTGGCCGCCTCTCCCAACAGCTCCATTGAGACAAACCTCTGGAAACAGAATAGACACGGTTAAAAAATGTCACCATGGGACCTGGTTGGGCTCACCTTCCTGTTTCACAACCCAGAAAATAGCTGAGAAACATTACACTCACAGAGGCAAAAGCACCCAAACATGCAGGCATTCGCTCTGAGGCCTGAGGAAGAAACAAACACTGAGCACACGCTCTCACATGGGACTGGGTGTAAATCAAAAGCATGTTCTATGCAAACAGAGCAGGGGAAATCAGAAGCCCCGAGGGCGGGGAGAAAGATTGTGATCGAAACAGAGAATTCGTAACGAGAGAGAGGGGAATATCTACGAGTTGTGCCTCCTCTAAATCACTTTTTTTGTTGTTGTTCCTGTGAGACGTTTCGATCCACATCTGTGAACACAAAGTCCAAAGGTAGAAATTAAATATTCGACATGACATCTTTAGATCCCTGTGAATGTTTTTGAGGCCAATGTGTGTAACGGCGTTTGCTATTAGCTTACAGTAATCTTTCTTTCCACACACACTGCACTTCTAGAATCTGGGCCTCCTGGGACGCTGAGAGGAGAAAAATTAGCCGTTAGCTTTTCACAGATTCAAATTGTGTGTTTTTGAGCCTGCTCTCTTATCGCCTGCTTTTCTAACATGTTTTTAATGCGTGCGCTTTGCTTCGCTACATCTGTCTCTGCATTATTTTACTGTACTTTTCCTCCCTTCCCCAGCTTTCTCCCTTTGTTTTCATTCTTTTCATGTGCGAGGGGAGGTTGGGGAAATGAAAAGTATGAACTGCATACCTTTCCACCAAATCAAATGTTGAGTGATTATGAGGCTAATGTCTCTACTGGCCTCTGTTGGGTCAGGTTGGACCAAAAAAAAAACTTTTAGCTTTTTTTTTTCTTCCATACAGACCGCTGGATGAACGTTAATAATGATTTGCAATTACAAAAGCATTAAGCACAAGCAGTTTAATTAGATTTTTGCTGTATCCCTTCACTGTGTGGCATGATTGTCTTTGTGAATTTCTCCTTCTCCTGCTCCCCCCCCCACTCACACATACACACACTCTCTCCCTCCTTGAGGCCATCAATTTGCTGTCAGCTATTGATTCTGCATTGTCAGAGGGAATAACAATAGAGATGTCTTGATGTTTGGATATTGAGATACATCAAATATACATCAAAAGGCTGCATTGATTGGAAGACGTGCGAGGGAGACCGAGAGTGAAAAGAAATAAACAAGCGTGAGCTGTTTCTTTTTTTTTTTTTTTTTTGTTAGCATGGTACACGTACAGCTTAGAGCAAAACAGCCACTGGGTCTGCCATAAATTGAAACTTTGTTCACAAACACACATTGTATATAATTGTTTTTATGATATGTTGTCTTGCTGTTCTGGCTTGTGATTTTGGAGGAATGCTTTGTTCAGTGGAAGAGAAGGTTTTTAAATGGTGCACTTTTCATTAGCACATGCTCTTATCACGTGCAGAGGAGCTCTGTTTGGCGAACAGAAGGGCCCAAAGAGCCAGAATGTGAACTAACTGGCGGTGTGAAATCTGACAGATAAGAACACACCATGTTAAAATAAATAGAGAGCGTGCACAGATTAGACCGTCGAGCAGACATTCATTTGTTACTGATGGGGAGAGCGTGTCTTGTGTAGCTCGTCACTATTTTACACTCAAAGCCAGTCTTACCCAGAAGCCTTATAAATCCACCAAATGACCAGTGTGCTGCTGGGCCAGGAAAAATCTGCTTAAAATACTGCAACAGCCAAGACACATTTTTACACGCTCAAAAATATTACAGGAGGCTGCCAAATTATATTCATAAGAAAAAAGCGCCTGTCCAGAATTTTGACAGAAACCAAAGGTTGTCCCAGAGTTTTGCAAAAACCTCAGCTCTCCATTTATGCCATTTCTTTAAATTGTAACAGTGGGGCATAATGAGAGTGCTGCATGGTCTGGGGGCTGAGCCAGACCGCTGAAAATACATTGTCAAATATCAGAAATACATTGTCGTCGATGGGAAAACAAACCTGCTTCTCCCAAACCCTGAAAAGTCAGTGTGAGGTTTCTGTGGGTTACCGCTGTGCCTCTAAAAGTCGTTTCAGAAAAGCGAAAACAGCGCAGAGCTGATGAAGCCCTGATCTCAGAATCTGAATGATAATCACTCTTCCATGTTGTTTTTGGCCGTGCTTCTTAATAATAAGGAATAAATTGACTTGGAAGCATACCCGACTCGTCAGTCTGTCCGCCCCCTGTCTATCCAACCTGCCCCCACCTCCCCCTTCCCCCCTGCCTCCTACAATTACCTCCCCTCTTCCCGGCTCCCCCGCCCAGGCAACCCCTTTGCCCTCTTGTATCCGGCCATTTAGCGTGACAATCCATTATTTTGACGGCTCCCAGAGAAAGAAAGAGAGAGAGACAAAGAGACAGAAAGACGGGGGTTACTTTGACTTTCAGACATGGGCCCCACTTTTTTTTCCATCTCCCTCTTTCCTCTTCTCTCCCTCTTGCTTGCCTTCCTCTTCTGACTTCCTTCCTCTCTTTATCTCTTCTTCATCTACCTCTTTAACCCCATTTTTTTCTGTTACTTTTCCCTCCTTTCACTTAGAATTCCTCCCTCCTCACTTATTTTCCTCCACCATCTCTGCTCACACCCCTATTATTCCCCCTGCCTTTCTCTTTCTCTCCCCTTCTTCTCCTCTCGTCTGTGCCTCCAGACCCACTCTACCCCCCTTTAGTCTTAGCCCTGCAACCACTCTACACCCCTATGACTTCTTGGCTCTGTGTTGCTTCACTGCTGGCAGCCTTTAGGAAACCTGATAAGACCTATAGACAGAGAGGAACCAGGGTTTAAAAAGTCTCAGTTCCACCCCCTCCAAACAGCCTCCACTTACATCAAGCGCACACCCACCCCACCCAAACACACTCACTTGGGGGAAATGTCCCCAAGCAGCCACCCAGCACTCCGACACCCTCCACCTCCAGAGAACTTCTACATCATCTGTGCCACAGCTACACATGGTGTTTTCCAACCACTGTTCCCACCGCCAGACCCCAGCCCCACATACACACACTCTGCATGTGCACCCCAGGACGCAGTTCACGTAACACTCTTTCATCCTGAACATGTAAACCTCAAACAACCTGTTCTGCATTCACGCATTCAGCTGACACTCAATGCTCTGGTTACTGTAACTACACTGATTGATGCCATGGAAAACACCTTAACCAAGTTATCTTACACCTTATGCTCATAATGGCAGTAAACTGGGTTAAGTGTCAGTGTTTTGAATTACGGGGCATGCAGAGTGCTCTGGTCGTTAGCGTTTTTGGTTTGGTGCATGTGTCACAAAGGGCAGACAGTCAATCAGACGTAAAGCAGAAGCGTGGATAGAAGCAGCAGTACAATAAGATGTGTACATAGTAATGAAACATGTAAGTAAAATTGTTTCCAGACTACACATCGCTGGCCTTCAAGGCTTGGTTCACCCAAACTACATAAAATCATGTTTTCTCACTTACCTCTTGTGGAGCACGCTGTCAAATGTTAACAGGGCCTATTTCTTTCATAGAAAGTACTTCCAAAGAAAGCAGGTCAAAGCAGGGTCTGCTGATTATCCACAGTAACAGTGACACTGTTTCTGGAAAGACATGTGACTGTTGAACTATTTCAATGTATTTTTCATTGCTATGGGCAGAAAGAACAAGTTAATTCACTTCATTTGCACTGGAGTGGAGGCAGAACGTTTTCGAGATGATATCTCAAAACCTGGGTATACATAACCAAAGAAATGTGCATCACCACAGACCAAAATCGGCAAAGAAAAAAGAAAGAAAGAAAAGGTTTTTTGTAATTTGAGTGACCCTTAAGTATGCTGAATTTATGAACCTTAAAGACAAAAAAGAAACATGCCTTTCATTTCCAAATATATTCTCTATATTCAAGTCTGGCACGTAAACATGGGATATTAGACATTCAACACATGGCTTATAACACATTAGAATGTAACTTTAAGTAGCTTTAAGCGTAATTGATGTATTTGTAACAGATAATGAATGACAAGAAGAAGAAGAAGAAGAAGAAGAAGAAGACATACTTTTATTAATCACAATACACACATGCTACAGGGAGAGACTGTACAAACGACATGCTTAGTGAAATTACTTTCTCTGCATTTGACCCATCCTGGTAAGTCCTTTCTCTGCGGCAAACCAGGAGCACCAGCCAACAGTGGTGCCCGGGGACCCGGTTCCTTTTTGTCACCATTGGTCAGGTGGTGATCTGTTTTTAGTGTTTTTTTTTTTTTTTTTATGGAGGATACCCCAGGTGAACACGGGGAGAACATGCAAACTCCACACAGAAAGGCCCCCCCTTAAAAGGCAGCAGGCACAGAAGGCATGGTGGAAGACACGCCCCCAGCGCCCCAGGCAGGAATCGAACCCAGGACCTTCTAGCAGTGAGGCGACAGTGTTACCACTGTTCCACCACATATATATAGACCAATATAGTAACACATATGCTACCATACATTAATAAATACTTCAATATCCTTATCCTCTGCTTACAACTGCATAATTGTGTGTTATAATTATTACATGTTTATATAGTGCTTATAGGAGGGAGGGATGGTTGACTGAGTGCAAAAGTAGAATCAAATCTAGCATCTGTATTATTGAAGGAAAAAGGGGGAAAAAAAAGAGCTGAATTAAGAACCCGTTCCCTTCCTTTAAACTGTTCTCACTCCTCATACAAACCCCCCCAGACTCTTACACTATTTCCCCACAGACTATTTAAAATGTATGTCAGGGCCTTAGAAGTGCGGCCAAGGCAAACACCTGGCACGGCGCAGGGATCTGCTACATTTCACCTCCTACCACAGAAATATGCACACGGGGAGTTCATACGCACAGACGTCAACTCAAACTACAGCGCAGTCTCAGGTTCAGACAGTGTGTGTGCGTGCGTGCGCATTAACACACGTAGCAGATGCTGGTAAAGGCAGACACACAGGCAAACAGTCCCCCCCCCCCCCGCTTCTCTTTTTCTGCCTCTCTCCCTGGTGGTGTGTCATGTTTCGGGGGTATAATAGGTGTCACGGCGAGACCCCTTTGGTCTCAGCGCTCTGGGGGACTCTAATGACACACACACACAAATGCACACGCATACACACATTCAACCATATGAGCACAAGCAGCTCATTCTCTGGACCATGGGAACCACAGGCGGCTCTCCGCTCCTCTCACCTTTCTCTACCTCCGTCGCTTTCTTTCTTCTTTTCCTTCTTTCTCTCTGTCCGCCTCTCTGCTTTTATCCCATGGTCATCTGCCTCGTTTTTGAACCGCCGCTCTCCGGGGTGATCAAACTAGTAGCTTGCTCGTGAAGTACCTCTGTCTGTTTCTTGTTGTCTCTTTTTGTTTCAGCATTTAGACCAGATGTCAGATTTAACACAGGCCTTAAAGGATCACTGCACAGCAACAGTTGGAATACGTCTGAACAGCTCATTAGCTCATTTCTGATTCATAATGTGATCCATATATGTTGGGGAAAATCACCCAGGGCTCTGTCAGAGTATCTGCAATTCAGACTTCTTGTTAGCAATTAAAGCTAATTCCACTTTATTCTAATGTGACTTCTATCATCATCATCATTGATTATTGTGATCTGGGAATGCTGCAACAACACTGAGAAAGACGTCAAAGGGGAACATGAGCAGCCAGAAAATTATACAGGTTTTTACCCATCCATCACAACGTACAGGTCAACTTCCCGCATCAACTTTAGAGCAACATTGTTCACAGACGATCAGATCAATGTCACCACCACAGCTTTCCATTAAAGGTGAGGTGAGCCTTTCTGACTGTGTTCTGATTACACAGTGTTAGCACACCAGATTTACCGTCCCCCTCGCTCTTCCCACCTCGCCTCCTCTTCCCATCGTCCGTCCTGTGCACGAACACGAACGCCACCTGTTGCTGATTGGCTGGAATAATGTTGTGTGGCTCGATCTGTCTGTCTGTCTGTCTGTTTGTTTCCTATTTACAGAGCTGTGTACAAAACTGCTAGTGGACCATGAGGAGAAATTAGCTGAATTAAACATTCAGTGACTGTAAACAGGCTTTCTCCAGAATGACTCACCCCCATGTTTAAACACAGCAAAGAGCCTGTTAGCCTAGCATAAAGACGGGGAGCACGGGGTGTTTTATGGTTTTTAATTATTGGAATATTTTTGGCCAGGCACAGTGACTCTCTCTTGTCTGGTTATGTGCAACCTCACAATAATGACAAGTACTCCAGGAAGTCACTGCAAGCAGGCAAGAAATAGCCCCGCACATAACACCCCATAAATCCACAACATGTTGATTTCACACTTTGGTTTTAGCATGCGTTAAACACACAAGCTACATTGTGAGCTTTAGAGGCTAGAGTTGGTGGATTTTTTTTTTTTTGATTAAAAAAGAGGCACACTTGCATGCAGACATATTTAATTAGAAGGTTTTCATACAGCGTCATCAAAATGAAACTATTGTTGCAGGATTTTTCTCCTCGGCAGCCCCCGCTCAGGATGACAGACGCACGATAAACGACCGTGACCTGCACCTGTATTAACTTTCATGTATTATATTACTCATCCTCTTTCTCTTCTTTTCTAATAAGATGGGCAGAACGACAACTGCTCATGGCCTCAAGGCAGAGAGAGAGAGGGAGGGGAATGAGGAGAGGAGGGGGAGAATACCTGCAGGTAGAATGTGGGAGGCTGCTGTCACCTCCTCCTCCGTGTCCTCCACCTTCTCTCCTCCCTCAGGCTCCTGAGGGTGAAGTGTGTGTGTGTTCATAAAGTGCAATTGTGCACCTCAAGTGTGTGTGCACACTATAAATGTGCTTTTATAGCTTTCTGTTTATCTCTGATGTTGTTAATTACTGACACTTCGTTGTGTGTGAGTGAAATGCAAGCCATTAAAAGCCTCTCGTCTTTCACACCTCCCAGACTCCACGGCCTCGTGTGCCTCTGGCCTCAGCCAATCACATGGCAGAATTACAACAGCCTCCGCAAATCCACCCCACCTCAGCGCAACTGTCAACAGGTGAAGTCATCCTCGTGACGCCGGGTGAGAGGCTTCTGTCTTGCTCTCTCGACAGTGCGTTCTTTTCTCCTTTGTTTGTCTTTAGCCTTCACACCATTGATTTAAGCGTCCAGGGGATTCATTGGTTTGTATGTGTTTGTCCCTTGTACTGGCGGCTGTGTTTCTGAGGTGCAGTGGAAAAGCTGTCATGGGAGAACTAACACTTATAAAAAGATCTGAAGTGGTGAAGTATTTCTATTGAATTCATGGTATCACATCACAGTACAGTACACAAGGATGTGAGTAGTTACTATGTGAGGAAAGACCTGATTGTTAATGAATTAGTAATGGTTATTGTATCCAAAACTTAAAAACAATAAGAAAAAACAAAATAAGCACTAAAACAGTTCCTGAACTTCCTTTGCATTTTTGTTTCTTATGTCTCTCTGTTATCAAACAAGGTATGGAATTTTGTTTTTCTCCCAGAAACAGTCAGAATACCATTGAGAGACCAAAAAGGAGGCAGCGGAGTGGAAAAACCCAAAACTGAGACAGAGCTAAAAGGGAGAGAAAACAGACCAAAAGTTGGAGTACACGGAGGCAGAGAAAGAAAGAAAAACAGAAACAGAGAGGAGGAAAAAACCAAGCATCATCCAACACAACGTACCTCTGAAGCTTAAGTAATATCCTGGCCATGATGAAATCTGCTGGCGTCATCCTTCACAGAGAACAGACTGTGGTCAGTTTGATTTCATGTCAGTTCTGATTGATTTCAAGGGTGACCAGTTTCCACGGCAGAACAAAAGTAATGAAACTTGCACAGAAACTTCTCATTTTGCGGAATCACCCAGTTCTCTGCAATCAATCTGCACACTCAGCATTTTGCAATCAGTAACTATTTCCCACGCTGCTTTGACCTGAAGCCTTTGTGTTCTGACGACTAACACATCCGCATGTGTACAAAGGCTCGCGTTACAGGCAGGTTATTTGTGCTCTAATCTAGCAACAGCCACCTTTCAAGCCTGCAGAGGGTGAGTGTTTCATACTAAATATACTTTTGGAAGAGTTTCGCTGGAAGATGTAATTACCAGACAGATGGTTTAATGAGTCCTTTCGTCCTTCTGTGTTCCATTTTTTCAACCAAGAAAACGTCCGGCGCACAAAACCGTGCACATAAATCATTATCACACAGTTATTAATATCATCGCAGTGTTTATGACATAGTCTGCTGTGTGTCTCACTGCTCCGCCTGTGTCTATATGCGTATATTTGTGTGTGTGCATTGGTCGTTATGTGTGTGTGTTCATCCTAGCAACGGCTGTTTCACGCTCTAAACAAACCAAGCTGTTACCTTATAACCCCTCAGTCTTTGAATCTAACCACTGGTGTGTGACTGGACATGTTCACACTTCTCGCCTTAAACGCTCTCACTCTGCGGTCACATCATTATGACTTAATCCTGGAAACTCGTCCAAAAGTTGCGCGGAGCTGCAACACGCTAAATATTTGGCACGGCAAGGTGGGTTTCGAATTCAAGCTTTCGGTTAAACTGGCAAGCGAAAAGGTTTAAAATAGAGCAAAAACACAGTTATGATCCTGTTAGAGTAGATGAGGTCTTATTTCAAATGTCAAGACATTTATACCGCTCATACATGATGTGCAGTCTGTCGATGGAGAAGGATCTGCACAGCTGTTTGTTCAGAGCTTCTCCACTGAACAGTCAACAGGATGCTTCTCTTAGCTCTTCATCACTCCGGCACTGCTGCTGACATAAACCTCGAGGTCAACAGGCACAATAGTGTCACGTCTCCAAGAAAGAACAGCAGTCCAGAGCCAACACCTGGAGGACGCCGAGCATTTGACAGACGTGAGTTATGTGAACAGACACTCTGTCTCAAGCGGGTATAATTTACAATGTGGCACAGTGTTTGAGCTCAGTGTAAGGACGATGCCGTCTCACCTCAGGTCTTCGTCAACACAGATTGTATTTTTTCCTCGTCTCCATAGAAGCCGCGCTCTTTTTTTTTTTTTTTTCACCTTTCTTGTCTTTGATTGTTCCTGATAGCCCTGAGATTAGAGGACAAAACTCTTTTAAGTGCTTATAACGTCAGCAGGCGAACTCAGCACCACTCCCAATGCAACCGTAACATCAGTCATGACAACCATGACTTCACTTTTTTTTTTTTTTGGCTTGTGTGTGTACACACGCATCGACATTTCACAATGAAGAGTGCAACCTGCACAAGTTTGAGATGCAAGTACTCATACAAACCTGTTCTACTTTTTCTCTCTGTATCTCCCCACTGACTCTTATTTGGCTGGCACTAATCAGTGCGTGTGTACATATGTTCCTAAATGTGTGTGTGTATATGTGTGTGTGTATGTGTTAGGGCTGATAATCTTTTCTAACACGGGCTCGTAGCCTGGTTTGAGAGACTGAGGGGTTTGCAATCCAAAGTAAAGAAATGTTAGTGAACATTTGGAAATAAAGATGGACGTCCAACAAAAATCAGCTCAGGGTGAGAATGATAGTTCAGCGTGCTCAGAGAGTCTCCTTCACAGCGTCACAGCGCTGTGCGGAGATGCTGCACTTCACTCTTTGTCTTCTTCTTCTACTCTTCTATCTCTCCTTTTACTTCAGACTTGTTCCCATCCACCATCACACCCTTCTCACCCATTTGAAGCTCTCCTTGTGTCTTTCTTGGCCCTCACCCCTCCTTTCCTTTTCCCATCTTATCCCAAAGTAAGTATTTTGTCTTCTCTACAGGAGGTACAGTGAGGGACATGATGTCTCAGGGGTGACCCGCTCATGTCCGTCTTTCCCTCTGCTGTGGATTCAATTCCACCATGTCAACCCTTCAATCGTCCTCCCCCACAGCCTCACCCTGCATGGCACCAGGACCTGCTGACCCCTGTGCTGACCCCCCCCACCCCCCCACCCACTGTATGCTGCTACGGTGAGGGCTGAGGATTAGTTGCTATAGAAACAGTAGGCACTCTTGTCCTTTTGCTTTTGTTTTTCTTTGGTCTTGAGAATAGCAGCGAGTATTTGTCTTTGTAGTTTGACAGACAAAACTTGGAGTTATTGGCAAAGGGAATGTTTGCATAGGCGTGTGTGTGTGTGTGTGTGTGTGTGTGTGTGTGTGTGTGTGCGTGTGTGTGTGTGTGTGCGTGCGTGTGTGTGTGTGCGTGCGTGTGCGTGTGAAGGATAGGGAAGTATGGAGGGGTAACCTATGACCCCTGGATTCCTGTAGTCTCACTAGCAGCCTAATCATTCCCAGCAGAAATAATTGAAACACTACTACTCCCCACACACACAAACCGAAACGCACGCACGCACGCGCGCGCACACACACACACACACACACACACACACATTTATGTTTCCATAACTTAAGTCCTCATCTAAATAGTGATTTACATTATGGGAACTTGCATTTTGTCCCTGTAAGACAGGCAAGTCCCACACACATGCATGCAGACACACACACACACACACACACACACACACACACACACACACACACACACACACACACACACCTTTCAAGTGAATCATTTCAGCTCTGTAATTTGATGTTTTCCATAAGGACAGATACTCCTACATTCATTCACTAAATTCCTGCAATAGCCTACATGCACACAACCTGCCCCCAACACACACACACACACACACACACACACACACACACACACACACACATAGTATAAATAAGATAAAGACAGGCTGACCTCTTTACACTTGAGAGATTTTTCATGTGTTGGAGGGGAGGTTCGATGGGTTTCTCTGAAAAACTGTGATGGCGATGAACTTTTCATCCTTTTTCATGGATTTTGTTCTGTTTCAGGTGCATTTTTCAGTCTTCTGTCACGTCTGACACGACAGAGATGCGTCTCTTCTCATTCATCCAGCTGTCTACGCCGACCTTGTAACAGCTTGGGTTTTGCTCCTGCGACACACACATAAATACAACCCGGTTTTCTATTGTTCTATGTGCAAGACAGCTATGATTATGTGTTGGGCTCTGCCAAAACTCAGGTGACCTCAGGTGAACGCCTCCTGTTTAGACACAGTGTTAGCTTGATCAAAACCACTTGTGGGGAAAAAAGCATAATCACAACCACGTTGTCATTAAGCCAAAGCTAACAAAACAATCCATCACTAAGGTCAAAGTTCAGCTCTAAGGTGTCTAAATATGAGCCCGACACTGCACCACCACCACATTCACACACGAACACTCTTGTGTGTCCATGCCTGCACTTAACAAAGGTAACAGAGAGGGGCCAAGTGGTCTCTATATGAGCTGACTGCAGACTAAGTGGAGTCAGAGCCTTTTAGAAACACACACACAAATATAACCGACAGCACACACATCATCCGAAACGTCTCGTTTCCAGCTACTAATAAGGCGTGAGGGGAGGGGGATGTGACTGTGGGCAAACAAAGGGCTTTGAGTGGAGGTGAGATGTGAAGGGAGCTTGAGCTCCGATTAAGAAATGGCCACACTAATGGAGGAACATACAGTGCAACCATATGGTGCTCATATATCGTGTGTTTTTATGGTAGCTGACACCATTACAAGACATTTGTTTCAAGCAGCTATCAATCCTCTTTGACAGACCAAGCACTGTGTGAGGAACAGACTTCGACAATTACGCCAGAAATTGATGAGCAGTTTAAAAACGGAAGAAAAACAGAAACAGGAAACAGTTTAAAGAGAGTTGCCGTGTTTATGTGCAGACTCTGAGCAGGGACAACGGATGGCTGCTCAGAAAAGTGTGCAATTTCTAGCCAACACACACACAATATATTCTCCTATCACCATCTGGGAAACATTTCTCACTCTGCCCGTTCTGCAGCAAAGCACAGGGAAAGAGGAAGAAGAAGAAAAATAACAAAGCATGGGGTCACAAGGTTACAGTTGGCCACTGGCAGGAGTCAAAGGTTAAAGCCAGACTGCATCCTCTCAACAAATAACTGAGGGAGCCATGTTATCTGCACATCAAATAGCTGTGCAGACGGTGCAGAACAACTGTCTTCCTGCATTGTGTTGTATAGAAAAGTATATAGTATTTCTTCTGTGTGGGGCTCTCTGTCCCTTATTTACAAAAAGCAATACTTTAAAGTAATCTGACAAAAGAGCTCTTCTTGATTCCTCTTTCTAGGTGTAAAGCAAGGCAAAGCAAGTCTATCCATATAGCACCATTCAGACACAAGGCAATTCAAAGTGTGTGAGCGGGGCAGAGAAATACGTGAAAAATATATCATGAAAAACATTAAAACTGCATTTAAAGGATGAGAGCAAATCAACAGTTTTAGATTATTATTATTATTATTATGCTGTTTCATTTGTATTTATCTATCTTTTTGTTGCTGGTGTAAATGATCTCTGACCTCGCTGTGTAAATCTGCTCCCTCCATGTGTTTAACCCAGGTCTGACAGTACTTATCTGAGGTAAATACAGGTTATTATGGTACTACGGGATTAGCAATAAGGTTACGGGTAGGATTCTGTAGTAAAGCTATTGTGACTTTAACTGAATGAGAATAAATTAGAGAAATTCTTGTAAGGTTACACCAGGTTGTTTGCTGTGTTGAATCTCTGCACTTACATAGATTTACAGCAGGTTTGGTTACATTCAGTGATTTAGCAAAGATGTACATGACTGCACTTGTTGACCGAGGTGTTGTGTGAATGACAACAACAAGATACTTGTTCAACAGACATGGACAGACAAATGTGGGCTGAACACATGTTTACTGTCCCATGTGGTGCACGGGGTTTTTGAAACTTGAACAATCCCTTTAAAAGGGATGAAAGCTGAAACGTCTTCATATCCCGCACTCGTGGAGCATTGTGCTGTTTTTAATGGTTCGGATATGTCTGCAACTGGATCTGCCTGCTTTTCATCTCACCCTTAAAAAAACAACAAACAGGTTCCTCGGAAATGAATTAGTGGACAACAGCAGAGGCACAGAGAGGAAGTGTTTGATTAGAGAGAAGGGAAGTGAGGCTTTGACAAGAGCTGACAAAGAGAGAGCAGAGAGCGAGAAAGATGGGAGAAGAAAGAGGAATGTGGACAAAGGAGAGTGACAAGACAGGGAGGAGAGAGACAGAGACCGTGATGGACAAAAGACACAGAGAGAGCAAAAGCTTTTTCTTCTCCCTCCTCACCCTTTCTCTTATTTCTCATGCTCTCCTTTTGTAACATGGACGAGCATGGACCCACACAGGCATGCGATCACCCATTCATGAAAGTGCACAGTTTCAAAAGAGACGAGAGTGAGACAAGTGAGAGGGTGACGCAGAATGATAACAGAAGCCACCTTTACACCCAACAAATGGCTATTTGATGATTGTTACTTTCAGACAAGGAGCTCCAGTGCAGGATGATAAAGTACACAGCATCATTGATGAAGATTTCAATACATCTTCAAAGGAAATAACGCAGGACTGGTCTATCAGGGGACGAACCCGGCGATCATTTCCACATGGCATGGCAGGAAAAAATCTGTAAGACACTGAGGCAGAGAGGAGAGAATGGCAGAGGTACCACAAGAGGGCTCTGTGTCCATCACAGACAGAGGACACACACACACACACATTTAAGTCCCTCTACAGTATGGGAGCTTTGCTCATCAAACGCATGTAATACCATCTGAACAAGAGGCCCTGCTAATGAACTCGGAGGTAGGTGTTCCCTGTGTGTACGGTCTGATCCAGGCCTGCTAATAGAGTGAAAGGAATCACTGGATTAACATGACAAAGACCTCCTCTGATCCTCAAAAAGAGACCAGATAGGAAACTAGTAATCCTCAAACAGCTCCCATTCAACCAGGCTGTGGTTCCAACAGGAGGGTACATTTGTGTTAGTCATGGATCTGCAACATTTTGGGTTTGAACGCAGCCACTTTTCACCTCTCAGACTGCAGAGCTGACTCGGTGCTGAAGACAGAAAATGTTCTGACATTTTTCAATCTTTGTCTTCCTTATATCTTTGACAGGGACAGTGCACACGAGGCAACGTGCTAATTCAGAACATGTGGAGGAAGGTGAGACATAAAGCAGCAAAAGAGAAAGCAACAAATTAAAAGGTCGTGAGAGATCATATTATGTACAACATGCACTTATGTTACGGTGGCTCGTTTTAGATGATCTTTATAACATAGCCTGCATTTTTGTGCGACACTGAATCTCAGCATTTTGAAAAACGGGCCAGAACGATCGGCCTCGTTTAAAGTGATGAAAAGCTGAAAAAGCAATAGAGAGCAGTCAGAACGAGAGAAGGGGAGATAGAGAGAGAAAGAGAAGCAAGCAAAAGCAGGAGATGACAGAGCGAGGCAGAGGTCTGTTTTTATTGGACTGTTTCTGGAAGCAACAAATGTTCCCTTAACTTTACAGGGGAAAATTCTCCCACAAAGATTTTTACAGACTATAGCACAGAATACACCGAGGAGAGGGGAGAAGAAAGCACCTCTAACCTCTGTGTGAGCTGGCATTTCCACAGCCAACAAATGGGGATTTCCATTGAAAAAAGCTCTGTCCATAAGCCATTTAGCTGCTAAACTGTCGGAGAATGTGTCATAGTTATGGAAATTAGCAGTAGTCCCGAGTTTGACGGTGGTGGTCTCCTGATGACAGAGGGTGGGTGCAGGTTGAGACAGCGTGCAGCACCACCTGGACCATCAGAAGAACAACGTGCACAAAAAGATGAGTTTCACAAGTTTCACATGAAAGCTTGCTCATAGTAAGAGCTTGCAAGAATTTTCCCATGACACATCAGTTTTGTGGTCTACCACCTGGACTATGCTCTGCTTCTCTTTTATCATGTTTTATCCACCATAGGCGGCCCCCCGCTGAGCCCACCAGTGCAAACCTTTCTCCTTAAAGGTCAGGGGACAAGTGTGTTTCTCTACTGTCTTTCCCCATATTCTCTTTTCAGCTCGTCCCTCATTCCTCCAAAGGCGAGCTCCCCAGGGGACAGGTGTGTCACTCTTCCATTCCCCTCTATCCACCCCTCCGGCACTCTAAGGGACAGGTGTGAGGTGTGCTGG
Organism: Chaetodon trifasciatus; assembly: GCA_037975065.1. Taxonomy (NCBI): domain Eukaryota; kingdom Metazoa; phylum Chordata; class Actinopteri; order Chaetodontiformes; family Chaetodontidae; genus Chaetodon; species Chaetodon trifasciatus. Next base: position 4,884,439 of record JBBMOE010000020.1, on the reverse strand, counting down.
CCTTGCAGTGACCTCCTTACCTGGGGGGTAGTCGGGGTACTCCTCCTCCTCCTCCTGCCGTTCTTTATACTTTTTTCCTGCAACCATAAGCCAGCCTTCCACCTGCTCTAGCCCCACCTGCCTCTGAGTGGGGAGTTTGGATCTTGATGGTGTAAACAAGAGAGGTAGGAGGGGATGATTGGGATAGAAGATCAAGAGTGACCAAGATGGCTGGGGCGGGCGCAGGGGGAGATGGAAAAAATGCAAAGGAGTCACACATTTCCCAGAGCGAATGTACTGGGTATGTGAGTGAATAACAGAGCGAGGAGTCAGAGAGAGTGAGATAGACATGTGATACGCCACAGCCCACCACTTTTCTTTGTTCTTTCCCTCCAGCGACTGACAGACAGGACAATAGCACCTGGCACTGCTCCTTTTCTCTCTCTCTCTCTATCGCTCCTCCTCTCCTTTTCTCTGCATTCTCCTCATCTCTCGCTCTCCGGCTCCATTCATCTCCACGTCGCGCCCTTGCACACGGTGGAAGCTTCAAATAAAGCAAACAAAACCTCAAAATCACGTGTTTTGGTGTTTTGGGTGACTCTTACCCCAAGTTTCCAGCCTTATCTCAGTGCCTCTGGCAAACACAGGGGCAAACTGAGCACCGTAGGGGAGGAAATGCAGCATGTGGAGCATTGTGACTGCGGAGTCAAAGTATGTTTTGAAGAAGAAATAAAGGGGAGAACTGAAAGCTTCTCACACTCTCATAAATGACACTTTCTCCACGTGTGTGTTTGTGTGTGAAAGTCCATCACAGGCCCTCTCTTTCTCTGGACTCTTCCCACTCTCTTCCCACCCAAAGATCCTCAGATGCCAGCTGGTCGTTCTTAAGGCTGCTGCATGCTTCAAAAGAGGTGCTCTTTTCTTTTTTCAGACGAGGGGGTGCACGAGAAAAAGTTCTTTCCAAAGCTAATGAACCAACACTTAAAAATGTCTCATTCTTTATAGTTGATTGTTGCCTTCGCACAGCTACTTTCACCTTGTTTACTGTTCAACTTCTGAAGAGGTTTGAGAAGAGCCTCCGTGAGAGCGTCCTTTGTGTAACAGCTCCAGTTGTGTATCTTATTTTCAGATTCTTGCTGTTCAGACTAGTGCTGCATCTAATAGTTATTTGAATTACTGATTATTGTTCTGATTTTTTATGAATTGATCGCAGCTCTAGTTCAGACATGAGCTTCACTGTTCCCTAATGTGTTTTGTCACTAAATATGCACTTGGGTCCTCTTTCACGTTTAGGGAGGACTTTTCAAAGCTTTCTTGCTGGTGGGTTAGTTTTAAGTGTTGCACAACCAAACTAAAAACAGCTGCAGCAAAGTAAAAAAACTGTGATTGACCTGAAGTGTCTGATGTGGCTGAACAGCGTGTCGTACAAACAGAAATATTCAGAAGCATCGCTGCTGTTTCTCTGTATTCCTCGCTCCTGTTTTGCTTTTTTCCCATTCTCCCTCTGAACTATTCACCCCGTGGTTGCACTTCTGACTCTGTCTCTGCTTTGCTTCCCCACGCAGAGCACACAAAGACTCATTCACACACACTCATACACCTGCCCCTTATTCAAACACACACGCTCACATATTAGTTTGTGGAGGAAGCCTGCTTCTCTGTTGCCTTAATTGAGATCAGACAGACCTTGAGGCCTGCTGCAGTCACTGAAACACATTATCAAGTGGAACGATGTCATTAGGATACTACATATGTTATAAAACTAGATATAATGCAGGCTGGAAAGAAACTCTCTGACTACTGAACAGGGAATATGGTGTAGGGAGTGGAAACCAAGGTATGGAAGGGCCCCTTTCCACACTAACACTCCTGAGACCGATCCATTGTCCAGCCAACATCCTCTTTGTGTGTGTGTCTCCGCGTGTGTGTAACAGGATGTCCCTGACATCTCTGAAAAGCAACTTTACCTCCCTCCACACCCCGCACACCCATTCCTGTGCATTGTTTCCTACAGAGAAGCAAGAAGGAGCTGAGAAGGAGTTTATGCGTTTGTGTGCGCAAGCAAGCGAGAGAGAGAAACAAAGCAAGGTGGTAAATAGGTGCGCATGAGAGGGAGACAGAGGCAGAGCACATGGGAGATATTGTTGTGCGGCAGAATGTGAGAGTTTTTCTAAGACAGGGAGTCAGACGGGCAGACAGAAGGGGGGGAGTCGGCCAGAGATGACAAAGGGACTGAAAGGAGGAGAGGAGAGATGGAGGGATAATGGATGATAATGTGAGAAACAGGAGAGGAGCCAGTGAAAGAGATTATCTGATCTGACTGCTCTCCATACAGCAAAGACACACACGCACACGCACACACACACACACCACACAAGCCAAAAAGCAGAAGACAGAGAAAACTCAAACAACTGCCCTTTTCTTTCCCTTTGTCCCCCAACACTTTGCCTTACTCCACTTTGTTGCTTAATTACAGCTCAGAACATTGAGTAGGTGAGAAGCCAGTGTCTTGTCAGCACGTTGTCAAGAGCACCAGTACGTATACATTAACCTCATTTTTGTGGCCTGAACTACATTCCTCAAATTCAAAGTCTTGGGTTGTAAACACCACCGCAAAAAAAGCACTGTAGCAGTTAATACGTGTTGAGTGATGTGAGGATGTAGAGTATCAACACCACAATGGGACCAGCTAGAAAAGATGCTGAAACAGTCTGGCCTTTAGTGGCCATTTAGGTTTTTCTGATTAATAATCCTCCTCAATACATTACATATACTCACATTATACACAAGGAGGTGAAAGATGCTCCCTGGTATCTCAGTATATGGAGAAATCTGGCATTACCCAACATAGCCCCTGTACAATATCATAATGAATGTGTAACAGTCGCATAGAAATATGTCACCACTCCAATGACTCCTCAAACCAAGGACGGAAAGTCTAAAGGCTCAACTCCAACACAGCTGGACTTTACTTCACACATCACAGCAGGCAACACTGCAGTACGCTGCACACCGCTACCTCAACACGAAACATCCAAAATGGTCTGTAGACACACAAAAGTATGACAGCACCCAAACATGAGCCCTGGAGATACAAGGTCCAACCTGAAAATCATACTGAAGGCAAAGTAGGTGTTTGCCATCGTGCCCCTCTGATTCCACTGCACAGCAATGTGGGACCATAATCCTTATGGTATCTCTGGGACCAGTTTGGCATTTTGGGAAATAGGCTCATTTGCTTTTTTGGAAGATTGACACCACTCTGACATCCAAAGGTTCATATGAAACTACAAGCAGCAGTTGGTTAGCTTAGCATAGCTGAAAGACTGGAAAACAGCTAGCCTGGCTCTGTCCAAAGGTAACAAAACCCACCGACCAGCATCTGTAAAGCGTCTGCTTAATCCACCCAAAAACTGAAGAATACAATGACTATCTGACATATTTTTGGCAAGATTATGGGCTGGAATAAGGGAATTTACAAATCCCACCATGGCTAACAGATGACCCACCCTATTCTCCCTGTGATTGGCTTACCATGGTATTCTCAGTCTAACCCTAGCCAATCATCACTCCTTATGACTTAACCTGACCAACCCAAGCAACAAAGGCAATGAGTACTAGCCAATCAGAGGCAGAGTATGGCGGGTCAACCCTCAGCCATAGTGGGATTCACAATTTAGCTGCTATTCTTCTTCTTATTATTATTATTACTATTATCACTATTATTAGTAGTAGTAGTAGAAGTACCAGCAGTAGTAGTAGTAGTAGTAGTAGTAGTATCATCTTTATTGCTCTTGGTCCATATCCACATCCACCACATCCCCCCGAGTTGACTGACTGCCATGTAAAAAAAGAAACAAGCTAATAACTGAGCCTGAACAGTGTGTACCATAACATAACGAATGTCCACGTCTTGTGTGAATGGCTTTCCAACATAGGAAATCATAGGTCATAATATTTGCTGTAAGAACAGCCTCTTGTTGGGAATAAGATCCAGCCCTTCACACAAAAAATGCAGATAACTTCAAAGTGTAAAACACAGACTTAAGAAAAAGGATCATACACGCTGTACGATTGACAAACTCCTAAATGCAGCTGCAGCTGGGGAGGCAGTGACATCAAAAAGCTGCGTCTGCCTGCTCTGTCTGCTTCTGTGGGATTCTGGGTACTTGCCCAACGATTTGTCTGCCTGACTTGTGCTTTGACTGACCATGTATGCATGTGAGTTTGAAAATTAGAGGCTGAATGAAGTCTATCTCTCTGCACAAGACACCGTCGAGGTCATAACATCTCACACATATGGCTTACTTACCGCTGCGCATGCCATCGACCTGACCAGGCAACAACATGAATAAGTCACGATCAGACTCACAAATGCTGACTGTTAAAGATTAGAGGAGTCCCAAGATTTCAGATATTCTTGTTTATCATAATTCTGCGGGCTGAGTTGACCGGGGAGCTTTTTGGGAAACATGCCTCAGAGGCAGAAGGGGCAGAGGTTGGCTAAAACTGGGACATACCGTCGTAATTTGACCATGAGAACTTTTCCATCTACGGCGCGCACTTGACTCTTTGGGCTGCTGCGTGCAGTTTTTTGCGTGCGACTATGAGTGTAGACACATTAGTGTGTTCAAGTATGTGCAGCTGTGCATGTGTGTGGGCCATGTGTGTGTGTGTGCGTGTGTCTGTCTGTGCTTAATCCATAGACAATGAGGGATGTGTATGATATTTCTTGGGCTTTAGCCTTGATGACAGCAGTGCTTTTCCATTAAACTACCCTGTCTCTTTGTCTCTTTTTCCTCCTTCCTTCTCTCTCTCTCTCTCTTTCTTTACCACCTTTCAATTTGCTTCCATCTTCCTCTGCTGTCCTTCAGTCATCCATCTCACCTCTACATCTTTGTTCGACCTTGGTCCCTTTATATCTCTTCTCCTCACAACACAGCCATCTAATGTCCCTCTCCTCCTTCGTCTCCCCCTCCTCTCTCTCGCTTGCTGTACATTTTCAGGCTTTGTATGTGCTGACAGCCCCAATGAGGTGGTCCACTGGCAGACATCTAAAAAATGTACCTGTGAAATTACTACAGCTCCTATGTAGACACACAGAGCAATGGAGAAAAAAACAAATGAAAAACACGTATTTAGAGTTTCAACACTTAACACTTAGGTGCGCTAAAAGTCAGACGTAGTGTGTGTTGTGTGTGCTGTCAAAAAGAATACCTGTCAGCCTGAAATGATATGCCTATCAAAACAATACACACCCGTGCTTCTACAAGTGGGTTTACACGCACACACACACGCACTTGGACCAGAATGATGATAGACTGTTTCGGTGTGATTTGCCGTGATGCAGCATGACAAGAAAAGCTAATCTGACTGCATATGATTTGTGTTTTTAGTTATCATATGCTTGGTAGCACAGCTGGAAAATGCCTGCAGCCCATGTGAAAGCAGACGAAACGAGATAAATGTGAGAAAGATCAAGACTGCATGCAGCGTGCTGGGTGCACGCTGATGCACGAGTGGTGTAAGATGTTGAAATATTATCTTCCTGTGCGTGCAACCATGTCTGTTTGTGTGTCGTGACGTAATGTCCAGCCTTTAAGCAATTGTCTCCGAGGAGAGTTTGCAGTGTCAATTGTCACAAAACAAGGGAAAAGATGGCATCCCAGCGGAAATGTGTGTATGTTTGTGTGGGTGTGTGTGTCAGTGTGTAAGAGAGAGAGTGTAAGGGAGTGAAACAGAGACAGAGGATATCATATACAGCCTTTCAGGAAGAGCCATTGTCTGCCAGGAAGGTTTATACTGTCAATTGTGCAAAAATAACAGAATGGTAAGGGACATCCCAACGGAAGTTTGTGTGTGTGTGTGTGTGTGTGAGTGTGTGTGTGTGTGTGTGTGTGTGTGTGTGTGTGTGTGTGTGTGTGTCTGTAAGCAGCTTATTGTGACGGTGCTCATATACCTTCTAGCAACATTTGTGACATTTGACGTAATCTTGAAAAGAGTGAATATGAATATCAAGGAGGACTTCAAACCTAGCACGTCATGTTCAACAGCACACGAGATACTGGAACCAGATCAATACAACTTAGTTTCTCCATGAAACTGCATAAACCAACATTGCACCGACTTTTAAAATGGCTACATCTCTGAGCTAAAATTATGCTGGAAATGCTGGAAAAGCTGGATTTGAGGATGAGTCAATTGACGCATATGTCACATTCGTCAATGGCAGAAAAAAAGTCCTTCCTGACTTGTTACTAACTTCCTGTACCTCAAAGTATCACAACATCTGTACTGATGCCTTCAGGTACCATTGCTGTAGGAAATACTCATCATTACACCAGGCCAGGATGTTCCCAGCTGGCTTGGAGCTACAGTGGTTAACCAACACACTGAGCTCCTGCTACATATTACGTAAAGACACACATTCATTTTGCTGTGCCGCTTTCAGGCCTCAACACAACCAGAGCCAGATTTATTATTTCTTATTTTAACTTTAAGGCCAGTCAGTCAGTCTGTACTTTTGTCTTTTAAATCCATCACGACTACAATTGGTCCTTAAATCATTTGCTGCAGAGTTTTTACATTCGAACACTTGCTTTCGGGCACAGTGAAAGTGAGCCCTATGGAGCCACAGACAACAGTCTGCAAAGGCCCTCCATCCATGAGGATGGGAAGAGAGGAGCAGGGAGCACTTTTAATTGCCTGAAACACTCCGTCTGTGCTCTAAACCTTTAGACTGCCATATCCACTATTTCAATCAGCAGTCTCATTCACTCTTTTCACTCTTCCTCTCGCTCACTCTGTGCCTCTCCCTTTCTCCGACTCCCCCGCTTCTTTCTGTCCTTCTCCCTCTCTCTTAACTAGCTCTCTAATTCTTTGGCTTTAAGGCCTTTATTCCATTCAGCCTCTCCTGTGAAACCAGCTAACTAATTCATCTCCAGACAAATTGCCAATCAGCTGCGGACAAAGAGAAGAGGAGAAAAGAGACTGGTCCTCAATAGAGCCGATCGCTGTTTTACTAAACGCTCCTTCATAGGAGGAGGGGAGGAGGACGAGATGGGGGAGGGAAAGGGGAGAGTGCGTTTAAATGTGTGTGTTTGTCTGTGTGTCCGCGGGGTGTATATAATTTTGGTTAGTGGGGGTATTTTTCAGTGTCAGTGGGTGTGTGTGTGTGATCATTAAGACGGTGTGTGTCCTCGTCACCCCCTCCTGCCAGGGTTCAACGCTCTCTGTATGAGGAGGTTAACGACCTTGCCGTCCAATCACATTCTCCTGTCAGGGCCCCGTCGCCAACAGCAACAGGTGGTCTGGCCAATTGGTATCCTGCAGAGCGGAAAAGTAGGGGGAGAAAGAGAAGGGAGGATGAAGGATGGAGGACGAGTGAAAGGATCATGAGAGTGTAGTTTCCCCCAAATCATTTACTCTTAAATCACGTTTATCCACTGGCTTGTCGTGCGGGTTCTTAAACTCTGACCACAGACCCCGATGACACTCTTTGTTAGCTTCATTAGGTAAATCTAGAGCTCAGCGCTAATGTGGACCCACCTGCAGATGACCGATCTGATTTGAAATGCTAAGACTGCACCCAAAGGAAAAAAGACTGCCACTAACCTGACGCAATTCTCAACCCAGTTTTCTGCAGTTCCACATCCCAAAACCCTGCAGATCTGGCTGGCACACATGAGCCGAAGCTGGCTCAAGTTTCACTGTGATGCCAGCACATGCACTCCCCTGAACTCAGCCATAATCGGGCCGACTCAAATGGCTACCCGTGGAGAAACTTCAGCCAAATTATAATCATGTTGAGCTGTCATATGACTCAGTGACTTGTCCTTTTCAGTAACATGGACTGCTATACACTTGGGCTATGAATGATTAAGTTATGCATGTATTTGATTAGGTATTTATGGGTATGTGTATGAGTGCCTGCCTCTTTGTGAAATAATAGTGTGTATTTCTGCATGTTTGAATAACTGAAAGAAGCTGAAGAGGGGACAAACTGCATTTACAAGCACTCAAATAAGTCAATTATCATTGGTTACTTCTAAAACATTAACCACAAAAGCAGTCATTTCTTAATCACACTGACCCGTACACATTTCTGCTGGAGAAACCTGATGCTTTCCAGATATATACGGCTTATTCGCATGACCAATAACATTTACCCATGAGTGCATGTGCGTGACAAATGCTTTAGATGAGGAAAAGCCTTAAAACAGGGAAAGAATCAGTGTGACAACATTTGGTCAGGATGACAGAAAAGATCATTACATATAGATGTGCTACTGTAAACACAACATGTCAGTCTGACACTGAGTCTGAGCCACGGCTGACCTGAAAAGGCCTGCAGTGTTATATATCATATAAAAGCAGTGTTTATACAATGATGGGAGAAAGACCGGCTGCCTGTCGAAGTGGCTTTTAAAGAAACCAGGCTGTTGCGAAACAACTGATTTCCTACCATAACTTGACTTTCTCATTAACCTGGTTTGTTGTGTGTATGTAAACACAGCGAACGTCACAGAGGGACATGTGAGAAAGGAAGGAGCAAAGGAGGGTGTGTGTGTGTGTGTGTGTGTGTGTGTGTGTGTGTGTGTGTGTGTGTAGGTGGTGGGGGAGAAGGGACACGTTTAATAGCTCTAGTCAGTTAATGATCACAGTGATCTCTCTCTTACTCTTTTTCTCGTACCCCCCAAACTCTGCCTCTTCAGCCACTAATTAAGCTGCTAACCGACTCATAAAAAGAAGAAGGGAAGACAAAAGAGGAAGGAGAAAGGGGGCATTAGTCTAGGCTGACTACCCCTGTCTCATTAGAGAGAGACTGAGAGCGAGTGGGACTCAGCTCCAGCATCTGTTTGATCATTAACTCTCTCAGCCAGACATGGCTATAAAACCTGTCACCCCTCCTCTCTCTTGTTTTTGTGTACTCATTCAAAATTATTGAGCTCTGCCATATACATATATACACACACACACACACACACACACGTATGTTATTATGTACATATAAACATACATGTCTGTGCCTTCTATTTGTTTTGCTTGTGAACTTGTCTATCTTGTCCTTCTTCTTCAACAGTCACCATAGGATGTACAATTCATATCAGCCTCTGGTTTCTGTTTGCACACACACACACACACACACACACACACACACACACACACAGCCCGCCTCCTCCCTCTATATAGGCACAAGAAGGCTATAGGGGGAGCAGGGTAAGGTATCACTGTTCAGCATTGTATCTAATACAACAGACTGTCCAAAGGGGAGGTGGTGTGGTGCTTTATATGGTTGCACATTACACACACACACACACACACACACACACACGCACTTTTTTTCTCACAAACCAGTTTGCAGAGGGAGGGGGGGTGAAAATCAGATTAGGCAGATGAGGCAGAAAATGAAGTGATTCAAAGGGAATGGGTGCAAGTGAGGAAAGGCAGTGGTGGAGAGTAGAAGGAAAAGGCTAAAACAGGAGGGGACTTCAGAAACTGAGATTCTATCAAGCTTTTCTTGACAGTGCATACAGTTTATGGGCCGAATCAGAGGGGAATGAGGGAAAAAAAGGGGCATAAAAGCAAAAGATATAGGGAAAGAGACTGAGATTTGGAGGAAGGAAAGAGGGATTTGGGCCTGTTTCCCAAATGTGATTAAGTGTAGGAAACCAGGCAGACTGAACGTAGACCCCAGAGCGCCTGCTCTCACCATTAACCCCCTACTAACTGTGCATGTGTGTGTGTAGGTTTGTCCATACGGGACAGAGCCCCCTCGGAGGAGTGATTTAGTTCTCTCTTTCCCCTCAGCCCCTTTAGTGTGTCTGCAATACGTATCCCATTGTTACAACCCAATCCATATAAGATCAATACTCACATGTGCTTTTCCCATCGCCCTCCAACAGTTTATTCTACATTTGTAAAGCCAAACTCAAAAGGAACTGAGAGTTTTTACAGAGGATGGTAATACAAAGGAAAAGAGAAACACTCAAGACTTTGCGTTTGATGACGTGCTCTTCCATGAGTGGATACTAAGCAGCTTCATGGAGACGATGAAAGGTGTGCAAACCTGTCAACAATGTGGAAGTAAGATCAGACTCTTACCGCCAAAACAGCAGCATTGCACTAATTTCCATCACGTTTTTTTGGCTCCAGTTTGTGACTAAGGGTTTCTGTTATGAGTTGTAGCTTCCAGGCCCGAGCTGAGATAACCCTGATGTTAGGTATCATTAGGGTTGCTTTGTCCGACCTCACAAAGCTCCCTCCAGAGCCAAAGGGGACATTATACAACTGTTTTCACAGCCTGAACAGGACTAGCCATGATGAGGCAACTGACCTTGGTGTAAATCAGTGGATTGGCATCCTAACTTCCCATTCCAGCTTTTTCTTCTGTCTCCTACGGAGGACGCCAAGCAGATGACACAAATTGAGCAAAGCAAGCAATGTTTGCGCTAACATGCAACCATCTTCCACTGTGTCACTGAGCTGTGCATTCAAAAGGCGGCGACGGGGACCAAACTCTGTCATCCATGTTCAGCTCTGGTGAAATGGTGAGTGATTTCAGCTGTTCACTGTCACACAAGGAGAACTTGACAATGACTGCAGAGCCTTAAATCAAAGTTAACTCCAAACATTTAATGACCTGCAGACCCAAAGCATCAGACACAACCAGCATTTAGGACATTTGCTCTGATGTTAAAAATATGTTTCTGACACCCGTGAATTTGGTTTCGGGGTAAATCATTTCCTCATGCTGTTTCAGGGAACAAACGTTTTGGTCTGGATCGTTTTCTGATTCTGTTTTGCATCTCGTCCTCGCAGTCGGTCTCTGTGCAGCAGGTTCAACCTGTTCGCTTTGTGAGCTCTGCTGAACAATAGCAGCACTTTTCACTCAATTCAGTGAGTATCAGTTCACTTTCTAATCACTGTTGCTGCTCTGGGCCAGATCCTGAAGTTGATCTTTCTGTGGTTTTCTTTGATTGATCATGTTATTTCTTCTGTCTACATTTATATGGAATAAAAAATTACATTCTCCAGTTTCAAGTTGGATGTTTGGCATTGCCGCGTGTGTGTGCAGACTTTCACCCTCTTTCTGATGTTTATATCTAGCGGCTGCTCATTTTGTAGTCTCCCTTTAAGGAGTCAGTTCACTCATCATACTCATACCACATCAATTAGTTTCAACCTCCCACATTTAACTTCCCGAAACTGACAGCCCTACATTCACCCACACCTCACACTGTGATTGGCCAGCTGCGAGGAGGTGAGAAAGGATCCAGGGTTTGAACGTCTCTCCCGAACTTTATTTTCATGTGAACAGTCAAGTGCAACACTATGTGTGCCGTCATCCCCATGTTTAAACATCACAGCTCCCCCCTCTATGAGGGCTTTTCATCCCGTCCTCGAGTGTAGCTGCTCTGAACAACCATAAATCCTGGACCCTATTCTTCATTTTCACAATTCTCCCCGTTTTCCCCCCTAAAAACTGGAAAGACACAAGACCTTTAGTCATTTAGCCAGTCATTTATCTTTTTTGTCTTTCTGCTTGAGCAGCTCCGGCCAAGATTACATCTCACGCATGATCACAAAAATACCTTGCCAGACACACACACACGATCCACCCAAGCTTACAGCTATCACTATTATTCACAAAATGTCCAAACAATCATCCCTCACGCTGAGTAGGTCAGGACCAGGATCAGCAGTGAATGTGACAGGACCAACAGTGAGTGAGGGAGTGTGTGGGTGGGTGTTTGAGCTGGTGCCAGGTTACATGGTATGAAAGCACATATATGGTATGTGCAAGACTTCCTCAACAAACCTGCCAAAATATCTACATTTTATGTGAAAACCATAAAACGGTACCGTAGCGCCGGTGTTTAACAAGTGTCACTCAGATCCCAGCCTTGATAAACAGGTAGTAAAAGTTATAAATCCTGGCACTCTCACACACACACACACACACACACACACACACACACACACACACACACACACACACACACACACACACACAGAACTTCACACACTGTTCTTTTTGTCTGCAAAAGTACAAACCATGTGATGTTTATTAGCAGGTTTATGAAGGAGAAGTGTGACAACAGTGAATGAGACTGAGACTAGAGGGGGTTTTCCTGAGACTTTGTCCAATCAGGACGCCGGAAGCCAAACCCTTCCGTTTAAATACACACATGCACACGCACACACACACACACACACACACACACACACACACACATATGCACACACAGACACATTCATGCACACGCCCAGCAGGGACATAAGCAGAGCTGAAGCAGTGTGATTCTCCTAATCTTTCTTAAAGCAAGTCCTCTGTGCCTGGCTCTGCATGAACCTAATCACACACACACACACACACACCCACACACACACACACACACACTCACAAACACCTACACACATGCATACGCCACATTAACATATTATGCACATTCCTACACATTCAGTCACACACAAAAAGTAACACACAGTTAAAACAGTGATTATTTAGCTTCTTTATGAGCACATGCCTTCCTAATACACACACTGTGCACCAGGCGGGTGTGTGCTCATAAATACGTGCATTGGCTAACATATGTTTTGGTGTCCATGCGTGAATATGTGTATGTGCGCTTGGAAAGTGTGTGTGTTTAAGCGTGCATGTGCGTGTTGGGGGGAAATGGGCTAATTTGTCTGTGTATCCTGACCATGTTCATACGCGCTGCTGCCGCTGCTTTAATGAGGAACACATTTGAGCTGATATTACTTCCACATGCCATGGAGACGGGGGGGGGCTTTCAGTATACAAACAGTGCTTATTCAGCACACACTTGGACAAACACACTGGTCTTTTTCCATCTTTATTAATTGTGCTCAATCTTTGTAATTGTTGAGAAAGTTATGTAGGTAATTTGAAGGCTGCTGCAGTGATATAATGAAAAGAAAACAATACTGTATGGAGTCTACTGTCTGAGCAAACTGATTTGTAACATAATAAATATGTTTTAAATAATGTTGACACAGCCGGTGGCGCTGAAAATGGTCCGTAAATTTAGATTGACCTCTTTCATTCATTGTGTAGCATAAAGCACCGCAATGTTCAGCTTACTCGGCACAGAGGACAAGGAACTTGGCCCTCAGCTGCTGAAAATATGGCTGTTTACTGACATCCATTATGTGCTAAATGTGCCCTGAAATGCAATTCCCAGACATTTCCATTCCCTCCCTTCAATAATTAATAACTTAAAAGCAGTTCACTGGTAGAGCTAGTTAGTGGCTGAATAAAACCTGGGAGGATGTGCTGCCAGGGCAAACATGGCCCATCAAAGCACATCAAGTCTATTGTTACACCTTATCAGCCAAGCCCATCGTCAACTTAAAAAAAAAAAAAATCTTTCTTCAATATCAAGGCATAGCAACTACTGTGTAGTTAAGGAATGGCTGTGGTCACGGAAAATAAACTATGGTTAAATACAGTTCTACGTGGTTAAGGTTAGGTTAGGATCGTGGTGTTCCAGTCTCCCTCATAAAAGTCGGAAGCGCGGCATGTCCATCCACCTCCACAGCCTCGCTACATAAGTGCACAGTATACTTCCTGGCGCTGGCGCTGACTATTGACGCTGGGTGTAATTCATGAGGTGCAGAATCGTTCAATATGAACTCCATTCCCTGGGATTCTGGGCTGTACCAGCAGGCACAAGGAAGACAGCCTGAGTAAACTCTAAAATTGGAAATAGAGATGAAAAAGTACATTTTAGACCACCGGCAGCAGAAAATGATCACCCGCCTCCTGACAACCACTCACTCATAACCAAGTAGATTTTTAGAGCAGTCTTCATCCAATACTAGTGAAATCAAAAAAAATACAGTACACAGAACAAAATACAGATTCCTTTATGCACACATTACAAATTGGTGCTACACTGAGTTGTTTGGGGGTCACTTGGTGTCTGATATCATCTGACCGATGATAAAGATCTCTCAGCTTGACACACATAATGGATGGATGTGATCTGCTGACAGATCTCTCATTGTCAGAGGAATGACAGAGTGAGGCATGGAGGAAGGGAAAGAGGGTGAGGTTGTGAGGAATGGACAAGGGAGTGGGGAGAAGAGTAGGGAAGGAGAGAGGAAGAGAAGAGGAGAGACAGAGGAAGTCAGAGGGAAGGAAGAAAAACAGAGCAGCTAAGAGGGATAAAAAGGCTCCAGGCTTCTTTTGTTATCTGAGGGAATGCAGAGAATCGAACCAGGGGACACGTGAAACAGTGCAGACCCACACCCAGAGCCAGTCCACTTCCCCTGAAGGAGGTACGGAAACAGAGGGGAGGGGAGAAGAGAAGTGGGGAGGAAAGGAGAGCCAAAGATAATGTGGAGAAGACATGTGGATCACCCGTTTGAGAGAAGACGGAGAGTGAAGCAACAGATGAATCAAGGAGGGGGGAGGTTGGTAGAGAGGACGGGGGGAGGAGGCAGAGGAGAGGAGAGGAGAAAATGAAGGAGAGGAGGGGGAGGAGGGGGTCATTAAAGAGCTCTAATGACCTGCTGATTGACGAGGGGCCCAAACTCTGACCCCAAATTATTAGAGAGCCTGAGAACCAGTCCTGTGTTCTACCAGTGAGCGTGTAGGTGGGCATCTGTGCAGAGGTGAAAGAGAAATTAGCGATTTCTACGCAGGCTCAAACTTCTGAACACACACCATAAAACACACACACATTTTAAAGGCTTCACTCTGTCTGAATCCACCGACTGCACTGCAGTGTATGAAATATCAGGCTAAACAAAGCAGCCATAATGAATGTGTCTAGATTAACAGCGGATCTTACTTGTACCTGCATGTGACTTACAGACTGTTTTAGCACCTTTCAGCTCTTTGTTTTGGGGTTTCCAGTCTCTCCAGACTCTACTGTTTCAGTTCACTGTCACCACTTTTATCAGCCTTGTTTTGAGGTGCAGCAGGCAGCTGTTTCCAGCGACTTGCTACCAAACGCTTCGCTTTCTCCACAAGCTAAAGAGGCAGACATGTCCCTCTAGAGCTGATTGAGACGAAAAACAGAGCTGAAAGCAAATATTGCACTTAACATTCCTCAGGTGAACACAGACGTGACTCCAAATAATGACTAATGCTGCTCTGTGTGTGCTGGATGTGGAAGTTGGCGACTGTTTGCTAACAAGTTCGCCATCTTGTCTTTTTCTGTGTACAGCTTGTTTCTGCTCTCCCGAGTGACTGAAAAGGCAGTTATTGTGGGTTTAAGGCTCAATGCAGCGCGGTCCGCATGCACGTCACTGCACTAACGTGGAAACAACAGCTGAGACATTAAATCAGCAGCAGGTTGTGCGCCGCAGCTCTCCGTGCCGTCCTGTGACGTACACAGAACCATAGCTGGACATAATTCATACTCGTGTGTACCTCTGACTCATCAGAAGTCTCGATTTTCTCATGACTAAAAATTGCACATTCATATTACGTTGTCACACACACATACACACACATGCAGGCGGTAAGATACAGAAGCAGCCAAAGATTCGTAGCCAAATGAAGACCAGATGAAGCAGCCATGAGATACTGCTGAAACACATGTTCACACACACAAACACACTCGCGGCCCTTAAGCCCGTGCCCATGTTTCATCTCAAAGCTGGAACCGCAGCTTTATTTCTCTTCTCATTTTCTATAATCCTCGTCCGTCTTTCGTGCACGCACGAACCGTCACGCAGGCCGACGCAGCGGGAGCAGCAGCACCGCTCCTTCATTACAGGCCTGTAAACTGCAGAAATCTGTCCAGGCCTGCTTTACATGCAATAAAACACCCTGCTTTTTCCATTCAACCCCTCCCCTCCTTCGCTGTCTTTACGAGTAAACAAACAAAGCTGCTTTTGTCAACAGACGCAATCACTCACACTACGCAACAAATGCCACACACATTCAGGGAATGACCAGACCGTAAAAGTATTTCTGGATGCAAATATTAAAAACCAGATGAAAAGCTCTTGAGAGCAGTCGTTAATAAAAGCGATCTGGTTGACAGTTGGATGCAAAAACTCTATTAGCTGTCTATTGATGTCTGCATGAATTTGAGGGACTCTGGGGCACATTCAGCAGCATTTTCTCACCATTTTTCTCTTTACTGTCTATTACCAGAAGCACATTGTGGGCTGTCCTCATTCTGAAAGGACCCTGTTCACTCTAAACCGCCTTCATGCCGCAGCAAACACAACAAGTCCGAGTGCATGAAGAAATAAAATTCAGTTAATGTTAAACCTCAAAGATGAAATGAGATAACAGCGCAGAAAGAGAGAGGGTGCATGCAGGGGAAAGGATTGCAAGTGTGTGTGTGTACTTGTTTGTGTTCATGTGTGTGTAATTGATAGGAAAATTTGGCCCAAAGCACAGTATGACCTCATGGTTTGCCTGATTTCTCAGCAATCACAGTTTTTTAACGAGCGTAGGATCAGGTTAAGATCGAAGGCTACGCTAACAGGCACAGACACACACACGCACACACACACACACACACACGCACACACACACACACACACACACACACACTCACACACACACACACACACACACAATCTTCACCATTCCACCACATCTTTCAGCTGCTTAAGAAAGCTATTTTCCGAAGCTCAGACAAACCACAGACTAATTTGGGAGTACAATTCTGCGGCTGTTGACACATAAACACACACGCACACACACACTTCCACAGCAGAAAAACATGCACACACACTCCCGCTGCAGAAACACACAGGCCTAAGTGCACCCAGATAACATCTTAAAACAACTATTACTTGTGGTGTGTGGTGTGGGCTAAGTGCTGAGAAGCGATGACTTTTACCTAAAACAAACAGCAGGCAGTGAAACGACGCGGGATGGGGAAGAGGCAGAGTCTGACACAAGAGGGGGAAGAAGAAGAAGAGGAGGAAGAGGAATTAAAAAGAAGGTGTGCATCAGCTCACCAGCAACTTTACTTTGCAACCTGCTCCTTCGTAACAGAAGTAGATGGTCTCCCAGTAGTCAAGGTCTGATTCTGGAGAGCTCCCTCTGAGGGAAGAGGAGTGTATCCTCAGCAAAGGGGCAAAAATCAGGTTTCACTACAGTGATCAAAATTTGACTCCATTTATTGCATCAAAACTGGGAAAAAAACAATATTTAAGTTCAACTATGATCACGGAAAGTGTGGCAAAACATTTTTCTGATCATCTATGAAACAGGCATTCAAAAGATACAACTGTCATGAAGAAAGAAAGAAAGAGAGAAAGAAAGAAAGAAAAAAGAAAGAAAGAGAGAAAGAAAGAAAGAAAGAAAGAAAGAAAGAAAGAAAGAAAGAAAGAAAGGGTTGGAGCTTGGCCCCCCACAAGGAACATTTTGTTTTGAGTCCATCTTTTCTAAGGGCACAGATGCACGTACAAAAGCAAGAACAGCGACAACACACATAAAACAAGAAATACAACAACTTGGACTCCACCACAGAAACAGAAACAAGGGAATTAAAGAGTCCTGAATAAATGAAAGTGAAAAACAAGAGACAGGGGAGATGGAGACGCGTAGCCAAAGAGCTGCGGGGTTTGAGGGGCCCTGTTATGCTGCCTTTGGCTCCGAAGGTGAGAACAAGAAACCCACATGAATCTGACACAACTACACACAGTCTGCACGAGCAGATGGTGGGATGGCGGCGGGGCGGTCATGATTACTGTCTGTGCATTGTGATTTTCTTTGCCCTTTAAGACATCGTTGGGTGTAATTGCTCGCCCGCTGGAGAGCTGGCACTGTGTGGTCGTGGAGTGTGTTCATGTGCATTGTGTGTGTGTGAGTGTGAGCACACCTTGTAATGGTTTTACTGAAAAATGAAGTCCAAGGTGAGCGTGAAGACAAAGCAGATCAGGTGTGTTTATCAGCGAGCGAGTCCGAGTGAGTAACAAAGAGACGAGGATAAAGAGATGGAGAGGAAGGTCTCAGAGGGTCATTATGAAACAAACAACCCATCCCATCTACAGGAGGAGGGCGAGCCAGCTGGACGTCTTCCCAGCCTGTAGATTTATGGCAGTGTGCTGAGGTGAGACTGAGAGGAGGCACAACTCAGGAGGAGCAGCATTACTACGATATCGGTAAAACTAATGAGCTTTAGACGGTCAATAGAGGAGGCTGCATCAGAAATATAATGGAAAATACAAAGAGTAACATCCATGGAAGCAACATATAAATATTTCCGCACTGACAAAACCGTGGTGACCTTATTCTATTGTGCTTTTACTGAATGGACTTTATCTTTTTCTTTGGAATCATGACAAAACTCCCTGAATCAAACTGCTAAACGGTCCAGAAGGCTGATCGGTGAGTCAGCTCACAGCGTCCCTGAACGCCACTTTGAGCGGATAACCAGCTTGATTCCTAACTACGGCTCCCACCCTCTGCACAGTGCATTTCAGCTTCTTCCTCTGGATGGAGGTTTATAGCCCCAAGGTGTAGAACAAAGCGGTATAAAAATAGTTTTGTTCCAGCAAGCGGGAACATAGTCGGAAAATCTCAACATAGGCCGACTGAATCTCTTGAACTTGAGATATTTTGGACCGTGGTGAGGCAGCGTCGGTGCTGTAATCGCTGCGTCAAACACACACTCTCTACAGAAAACACAAAGACAGTACACCATATGACATTCACACCCACATGTGCGCAGACAAACACAAGAAGAAGACCTACAAGATTATGAATATTCTTAATAAACACAGATATGGTGATGAAGATTTGCAGCACAGTCAAGATCCTAACTTTTTATTGCCGCCTCCTCTTTCTGTCATATTGTCCTTGAATACAGTTGAAGGCACAACGCGGCGGTTTTGACATATGTCTTTGTCTCTCATGTGATTGCAGGTTTCAGAGCGGCGGATTATTGTTTGCCTCGCCTCGCAGCCTTTATGACCCTGAATCAAATCACTGCTTTATGCTGTTTCATACTTTTCAGCGCAGAACACGAACTTAGACGAATCAAATGAAAAGAAATGTGCACAGACACACATCATTTAAAACAACTGAGTAAAAGAAAGAAAGCAAGAAACGAGAGACAGAAAGCACAAAAGAGAGAGCGAGAGTTGTTTCCATTTTCTGGCCCAGGCACAGCTGGTAGTACAGTACATTTTCTCTGTGTGGGTAAAGAGAAGGTAGGAGGCCTCCTTCCCTCTCCACTAATCACACTTAATGATTCAAATGGGCCTAAGACATACCTTTGAAATCAAATCCACTTACAACCACACAAAAACACGCAGACACATGCACACGCACACACACAGCTGCACAAAACTAGGCACGCTTTTAGCCAAACTCATGGACACACACACATACTCGTGTGAGAGCACAGCCAGTAATTGTCATGGAGAGGAGAGGAGAGGAGAGGAGAGGAGAGGAGAGGAGAAGAGAGGAGAGGAGGATGTAACTGAAGAAGTGTGAAGAAGTGCATCTGACTGCCTGTTTCCAGTCCATCAGCAGGCTCTTAACTAGCTCTGCAGTGCCACAGCTAATTGCTCCTAATGACCTCATGGGCACATGCACATGAACACACACACACACACACACACACACACACACACACACACACACACACACACACTCACACACAAACCCATGTAAAGGAAAAAGTAAAAAAAAAAAAATGCTGCACACACACACGCATTTACAAGTGGCACATGTAAAGGAAAAAGAAGTTGAGCCAACTGGTGACCATAAAACATTGGCCTGTCAAACTCTGTGCATGTGTGTGTGTGTGTGTGTGTGTGTGTTTGAGTGTGTGTATAGACTAAGTACAACCCTACAGCTACATCAGGCTCCTATAGCGGCATTTCCTGAAACCTCTACGCAGCAAAAGATATCCTCTTTCATCTCCACCCCCCGAATACACACACATACACACACACGTGTGCACACACACATTCAGAAACAGAGAAAATGTAGGCTGCAGGCTTAGCCCTCGCAGGCTTCAAAGCAATTTGCCGTAGGATAAAATAAAGCTTTACTTTCCATATTTCAAAGAATTAATGTGTAAGCCGTGCAAGCTCAGAGTGTTATTGTGTTCTCAGAGAGTTTCCATACGCAGACAAGGACAGCGTTGGCTTCTTAAAATCTTTACAGCAAAGCATGAGCGAGACTAAGAAAACAAAACAGTAAAAGAGATAAAAATGTAACCAGAGAACAGCCCGGCTGCTCTGACACTACCACACTATCAGCACTGAGGGAATCCCCCACTTGCTCCGGAGGGAAATGGCTCTTCTGGGTCTGCATGAGTCCAGAAAGCTATCCGGAGCTGAACGCTGTCAACACAGAAACACGACAAAACACACACAAGCACACCACACTTGAATCATAAACACACACACATATTCATAAAAGTGAATTCACTCATTTGCACACACACCAGCCGGAGAGAGTTATTCCCATAAACCACAAAATTAGAAAGCAACTTAGCTGCTCACTAATCAGTAAAAGAAAAGGGCAGAATACTCTCACACAAAGGTAAGCGCTTGTTAAACAAAGAATTTATTTCTCCTAAAGCGCCCCCCTGCCCACCCAAACACACACACTCGTACGTACATGCGTGCGTTGAGAACAGCATTGCTGCTTCTGGGTGGCTTTACAACTGAGTGGGCATGTGCCGAGAAGCAACACCACAACATGTACGGCTTTATTTCCCTCTCCCGCTAATCACTTCCTTGTGGATTTTTATGGTTAGCGAGGCGGCACACTGAGCCGTGTTTCATCAAAACAGGCCTTCAGGTAAATATAAACACCCTAAGAAAGGAATATAATGGGTGGGTTTCTTTCATTCCTGGTGCACATGGTGGAGCACATTTTAGCGTTTTGGATAAACTGATTTTTAGACTACAACACAACAAACAGTGACTGCGTTATGAATAAGTTTGCTTTTAGAATATCTTAAGAATTAGGCGCAAATTTGAAAGCTTGGCAAGGAATTTTGTGTGATGCTAACCAGACTGCTAACAGCATTAGCATCACATTTCTGTCCCTAAATCATTTGCATACTCCCAAATTCCTCCATGTTGATGCACTGTCCAACTTTAGAAACCTGCCACATGGTTACATTAAAGTGTCAAAGCCCCCTTGCAGCCCATGACGCCCGTCCATTGGACAGATAGAGTGCGACGTCACTGAGGCAAGTCCGCAGAGGGAGTGGTTCAGTGTGGTCGGATAGCTCAACAAAATGTCAGACTTTAACACAGCGCTGCAGCTCATTTCCTGTTTCCTACCCAGAGTCAACATTGGTTTGTGACCACGCTCGTTCCCCAACCTTGACCAAGTGGTTATTAGTCTGATCGCGATGACGAAGGTCCCCTAACTTTGACAAAGCAGTCATTTTCACCCAAACCACATTGTTTCCCTAACCTTTACCGGGAAGTTATTTTAACCCAAACACTCATCTGTCCCCAACCCCAGCCTAAACCTGACAGCTGATGTCATCCAGATCAGATCTTATGGTTTAATTTGGAGGACTTGTTGAACCCTTGCTGACAGCTCCATCCAAATGAAGGTAGAAATGATGGGTTTCAATAATTACACTAACAGCTACCTTCCAGTTGAGTGTTCCCTTGACTTTTCATCACATGTGCCACTTAACGGTTGAGTGCCTACTTGTTCTCATTCTACAGCTCAGCTTCAGGCCTGCAGACCTCCACTTCAAAACACTGGATGTCTTACTCACCAGGCCACTTAGAAAGGATCCTTAACATCATCTGACAAGTGCCTTTGGATGCACTGCAAAAAAAACCACGGACACGCAACACTAATTATTATTATATATGACATTTCTGAAAACATTTATTCCCATGTCATGGCACTAAAAACAATGTCAAAGCAATACAAACTGACATCTAAGTTTGTATGCCGACACAGTGGCCTGGAGCTGGTGCAGGGTAGAAAGAAACAAACCATTGAGGCAGCAGCAGCAGTCCTGAATCAAGACTGATTCATGGGACTGAACCGACATCCATAAATCAAGACATGGCGTATCGGATACACTCTTACAATTAACAATACCTTGTTCCATTTAATCAGCTTGTTGTTTGGGTGTGGAGTTCCTTTGAAAGCTTAGCCTATGGCTGGTCTACATTATGGGAACCAGGCTAATGGAGCATGCACAGACACACACACACATACATCTTCCTGTGTTGAGGATCGCAGGCCATCTGCCAAATTGCAGTCAGACAAAATGGCTACAGCTTTGGTAAATAGACTGCGGTCTGTGGTAGCAGTAGCACTCAGTAAGACAAACAAACATACCAGCCCGCAACCACCGCCATCACCACCACACTCAAAGCGAGTGTGGTGTGTGCGTGTGTGTGCATATTAATCCAGCCCTTGCGTCTCCATTTGTATTCGCACACCTTAGCTTTTGCACAGTATTAATGCATAAGCATGCGTCAATGTTGCTGTGTGTGCAGAAGTGTGAGTGTGTTCAGTCACAGCTATCAGAGCCAAAACTAAACTCTGCTGCCAGGATGGAAAGAAAAGAGAAAGAGGAGAGGGAAAATAAAAGCTGTTCACAGTTTAAAAAAACAAACTATTCCAATAAATTTGCCCCCAATCCCCATCTGCCACCCCTTTTTTCTTGTTCCGAGCTGCTTTTATGGGTGAAATTAGTCGTCCCCAACCCCCTGACAGTGCAATAAAACACTCTGCCAGGTACATACGCTTATACTAGTCCTTGGAGAGCGGAGAGCGGAGAAGAAAGAGAAAAGACAGAGATGGAGGAAGAAAGTGGGCCGCAGGGAGACAGAGAGACAAAAAGAAAGAGTGAGGGGAAAAGAAAGGGAAGAACAGGAGGACGGGGATAATAAGAGACGAGCGAGGGAAAGAAAGACAAATAAGCAAATGGGTGGAGGTGGGAATGGAAATATAAGAGGTGAAAAATGCACACAATGAGAGAAAAATGGGGAGAAAAAGTCAGAGGGAGGAAGAACGAAGGCAGATGAGGATGAACGCCAGAGCTACAGAAAGAGGCAAAAAGCTGTGAGGAGAGAAACAGCACATGAATGACTTTTACATCTGTGGCCGAAAATCCCTCCGGACCTTTACACACACACACACACACACACACACACACAGATTCATCCTGGGCTGTCTCCTGAGGATTTTCAAACTGAAAACTTTACATCCTGATATGCACATTGTCAAAAACGACTCTTTGCCCTTGGAAGGAAAAGGAGGGATGTGGAAGAACATAAATTCATGGGGGCTGCTGACATCGGCCAGGAAACTGAGATGATGACTTGCCACAAGTGACCTCTTCAGGGTCGAGGGTCACCAACCCTGAGAAAAATAGCAAAAAAGAGAAAAAGGAGGAGAAGGGTCGAGTAACTCCTGACTCACTCGTTGCTACTTTTGAGCTGTAAAAATGTATTTTTATAAACGCGCGTTCATATATTTCCCTCAAATATTTTCCATCAGCCCCGTTTTTTATTTTATGAAAACAAGACGTCAGCTTGTGGCAACATTAATTCAATAAGTAGGATGTATTTATTATAGAGGAAGGAGGACATCTGATAAAACGCATCTTCATCTTGATAACTTGTTCCCGCAAGTTAACATCGTATCTTTCGGGACATCAGAGTCGATGTATTTTTGAAAACCGCTACCTAAAATGGTAAAAGTATGTTAAAGATGTTGGCTCAGAGGATGAAATGCTAAACTCTTTCCCAGGTTCATCGAACCAGGCAGGATCTTATAAATCCTGCATTTGCTCACATGGTCCTCTTGAATCCACTTGAGACGCAGGTAAATTTCGTCTCCTTTGCACCTGCGTTGTGTTCCTGTGCAAAGAGAATATGTTTGCAATCAGCTGCAGGAAACGCCAGTAGGAGTCAACAGCACCATAAAAAAATGCCTCGTAACACATTGCGCAGAGCCTCCTCACTGTGTCGTGCATGTGAGCGTGCATCGTGGGAAAAAAGGGGGTTATGTCCAGAAGTCAAGTTGCAGGTTTTATTTCATCAGTTTGGTCTATGAAGGTCTGAATCTGTAAAAGCAGAACTTTGCTGAAACTGAGTTAAAGTTAGAACATAAAACACTGTCAAAAGCCTCCGCACGTCCTTCGTCTTGCAGTGAGTTTTAAAGAACAGCGTGCAAACGCAGACCCGGCCGTGTCACACCCTTGCTGTCTCACATCATCATCCTGCAGCTCACAGCGCAGTCAGTGCACCGCGCTCTATCTTTGCTGCAGTAAAACAGACAGGGACAAGTGTAATTGTGGCTTGTGGTTTGGCTGAGCATTCAGATGGAAAAGCAGCTTGTCCACATCTCTGTCTGTGTGTCAGCAAGGTCCATTTGTCTTCCAGGCTGTGCGTGCGTGTGTGTGTACGCATGTAGATTACGTCTGTCAGCCGTTGTCTGTGGTAAATCTGGTCGTCGTGAGACAAAGACAGGGCACATGGACGCAAACATGCAAACACACACGCATGCACACACAAAAGTCAAACCACAATTGGGCTGAGCGGACTTGGTATGGTGAGAATGCCACGCCGGGCGCCCACTGCTGCAACAAACGTGAATGAGCCGTTTGTATGAAGCACTTTCCCAGCACACACTCACGCACACACACACACACCATATGCTGGATGACGTGTGACCGTGAACCCACATCGGGTATCAAAACTAAACACCCACATAAGCTTATACTGTACACATTGGCATTACACGCTCAGACAGGCATATTAAGAAAAAACAAACAGCAGGCGCACACAGGCCACTCTTAAAAGCTGCTGCTAAGATGCATTTGTTTTTAGCTTTATCATCTCTGATCCTGTCAGCACTTCAAACCAGTGACGGTGATCTGCTTGTCCTCTAAATGTTAAATAAACACGGGAAACGCTCGAAAGTACAACGACGTTGTAAAAGATGAACTCGTAAGTGTGGGGATTATTTCAGTCATGTGTGTGCTTCCATGTGCATTGTTTAGAGGTTATTCTTGTCCCGACTCTCTGAATGAGCGGCAAGAAAACAGGAATCTGACTGTTGTTGAATGAAAAGCGTTTGTGTGTGTGTGTGTGTGTGTGTGTGTGTGTGTGTGTGTGTGTGTGTGTGAGCGGCAAACGCAGGGAGGGGACCACCAGTTCACCACACAGACCACATATCAAACAGTGTGTGTGTTTGGTTTGGTGTCTGTCATGCATGTAAAAAGAAACCACCCACTCCTTACACTCCTTGGGTACACTTAATTTGAACAGCTTTATGAAGACAGGACACACACACACACACACACACACACACACACACACACACACACACACACACACACACACACACACTTGTGTTTCCATCACATTTGGGGACATTACATTGACTTACATTCATTTCTTGGAGACAAAGTAACCACAACCACAACCTAAAATTTAATGATTTATGTGATTGGGACTTGTTTCTTCCTCATAAGGAAGACAAGTCTCCACAATGTGAGCAATACAGATCACACACGCACGCACACACACATGCACACACACACAAAGGTTATCTAGTAAACATCAACACTCACCCTGATGGAAAACTTGATTTTAAAACCCACTTTAAATATTTGGACTGGTTCCTCTTGTGGTTTTATGTTTCTACTACACAGTATTTCTCTCTCTCTCTCTCTCTCACTCACACACACACACACACACACACACACACACACACACACACACACACACACACACACACCCTCTGCCTCTCTGTGAGTGTTGTTAGTGATGAAGTCACAGGACACCATGCAGGCTGCCAGTCCAGTCCAGTGCCAGCACAACAGCTCGTGCTCTTGGGCTGTGCGGGTTAGATTGGGCGGGTATGATCGAAATGTGGACGCTAACTTGGTTAATGCATTACACTTTCACATAATTACATATTTTCTTCTTAATCACATGTCCATCTGCACAGAAAATCACGTCATTCTACTTTGTAGACAGGTTGTTGTGGTACGCATCAAGGCTTGAGCACACCTTGGCAGTGACAGAAGCATGCAAACAAACAGGCTGTTCAGCCCTGTTGTGGCCTTATCAATCTGATTTCCTTGAAGCTGATTGTTTCATTCTTGGTTTTAAGTAGTGACACATCTCAATGATAACACCGCTAAACCGCTGAGGCCTCAGCAGCAAATCAAGTAATTCCACAAATGCAATCTTGCAGCAGTGGCTAAACTTGAGGTGAGGGGTGAGGTGAAGGCTGTTTTTTTTCTCAACTTTCTCCACTGCTGGATTTGTCATATGAGGCATGAGCTTACTTTGTGTTGATTTAATCAGTTTAGCTGGAAACCAGCACTTATGAGGAGCAGTTTTCTTAGAACCACACAGCATATCTGTACATGAGCTAGTGTAGAAGCTTGATATCACTCACAGCATTCGCTACAGGCAGGCCACACACTGCGATGTGCATACTGCTATGGAGATATGCGTCTGTGTGTGCATATTCAGCGTGTGTTGGTCTGTGTTCCCACGGCAGGGCCAATGTTTACTCTTCCTCTGAAGACATGAGTTCTATTTAAAGGAGTGAAGCAGCAAGACGAGGAGAAGACAGGTGCCAAGGAAGTCAGCACCGAGGTCTATGAATAACAAACTGAAGGATGATGGTGTGTTAGCAGGAGAAGGCAGCTCGCTAACAGAGAACAGAGCAGGAAAGCACTGATTTATTTTGTACTTTTTGATGGTTTCCACCTAAGTTGAATGAATCTCTTCTATGCTTTGTCTGTCGGTGAGTGCGTGGTCCCATCTCTTTCCATGTGAAGCAGTCGCTTCCTCTTTCCTCTCGACATATCTGTTACCGCGGCGGAAAAACAGAGCGCCCACCTCCCTTCTCCACAGTAAATCATTCACTCCTTTGCTCTCCGTCTCGCTCTCCAAACGCACAGCTGCATGTTGGATGTCAGCCCTTCACCTTGTCAACACAGCAGCTGACAGAACATTTCCACTTCATTGTCGGAAAACGCGCACACTCACACGCGTTCTTATCACATGTTTAATACGCGGCCACTTCCTCGGCCCATTTTGCGTCAACATTCAAGCGACGCATGCACAAACTCCACACACACAAACACACACACCCCCCAATGCATGCATAATGTGCATCCATGTTCTACATTCTTATCTGATGGTGTAACAGTGGTCATGGATGAATTACGCTCCAAGGACACACACACACTCATGCTAGACTGGTTCCCAGAAGTTGTCTGTCAAGTGGTAATCCTACTAGTCAATTATACATGCTTTCATGAAAAGGTTCAGTATATTGGCTTTGTGCGAGGTACAGCGAAAACACGAAAACTCACTTAAGTTAATAAGTGTGACAGCCACTCAGGCTCGCCAGAGAGCACCACACTATGAAGGTGATGCACCTCTGCTACTCTCAAAACAGGTCGTAGGTACCAAGCGGGTGTCTGAAAAAGCTATTCAAATACATTTCTTTGCTGAAAAAGAAAAAAAGAAATGGTTTGCCGTTGACGTATTCCACTAATCTCTCAGGCAACACCGAAGGCTCCGAGGCAATTCGATAATTCACTGCAGCACCAAATCCACGCTGTATTAGCACATTAAAAAGGCATGCATTCATGTATGAAACACAGATCGGACATACAGTGAATGCATGCGCACCCACCCACACGCAAACAGGGCAGGGAGATAAATCAGTCTGTGAGCAGGGCTACAGAGATCTGTATTATGTGGTTACTTAGTTACAGCACATTAATAAAACTCGTCCCAGTCACCAGTCAGAGGAGAGGAGAGACAGCTGTGTCTGCAGAAGGTCAGGAGGAGGAGGAGAACTACTCCCTAATGCTCTTCCAATATGAATGTGTGTGTATGTGTGCACACTTCATCCTAATTGAGCTTTTACATGATAAAGTCCCCGTCTGATTAATTCTGAATGGTGACTACAACACAGTCACAGCACAAAGAAACACAGCAGCCACCTAATTGGCTGGCCCGGCCTACTCGGTCGACCTCTGTGCTGATGTGCTCTGCTCAGTTTTTTTCATGCGTTAAAGCTCGCTAACGTGACATTTCTATAATCACAGGAAGCCGTCGTCAGCTGGCGGTGCAGATGTTCGGTGCATGAGAGATGATTTTATTTTGCTGTTTTTCTTTTGGGAGCCAAGTTCTCACCCACGCAGCCGTATACAGCGATGGGGACAATTTTTTTGAGGCGTCCATCCGCTTCCCAACTGGGCCCGCTACCACCTGCTTGTCCGATTTCTGGGAATGGCTCATCAGCTGCCCTAGGCTGTGAGAGGGGAGTCTGCTGCTACAGACGAGCAGGGTTACAGGGGTTAACTCTCCAACAAGAGGCCGATTTACAGCCATGGACAGGAACCATCTATCAGCACTCTGTTGCCTGTCACCAAACAGGCCAAACAGAGCTGCCTTGGGCCAAAGTCACCACTAAAACACTGCCTTGTGGGATTGAAAATGAATAGATGGGACATTTCCTGGTGCATGGAAGTACTGAACCAATGATGCTCATCTAATTATGCTGAAGTTATTGAAGGTAATTTTATGCGGGATATTATTATCCATGCGCACAAGCCATTCTAAGAGATTTTTACCCATTAGCCTGTGATTAAAAAAAAAAGACTGAACTTCAAGACATCAAGATGTTCCTTAAAAGGCCCTCGATCAGAGACCATTCATAAATGTGCTTTTAAAGCGTGCAAGTGGTGTATAATCACAGGCAAACAAGCGAATAAAGTCAAACAAATAGTCCAGATGATTTTTATTACTTGATTATTCACTACTTAGTGCACATGATCAACTATGATCCCCTGACTGTAGTTTAGAGGGAGAAAGAGAGAGAAAGAAACTGAGAGACAAACGTAAAACACAATCAGAGCCAGGCCTAAACTTAACAGGAAGGCTTTTCCTGTTATTTCTCTGCGGTATCCCTCGACAGAGCACGAGGCCCCAGTGTTGACGGTTCTAGGAATTTAACTAAAAGGCCAAATCTAATGTAATTTGTAAGTAATGCTATAACAGTGTGATAACAGCAGCTTTGAAACTCATAAAAGAGTCATACAGTTGTGCTGGTTGACACAATACTTACTTGCAATGGACATGCACCCTGTACTTTAGTGCCTTAATCAATCTGAAACAATGAGCTTGTTATCCCACAGAGTAACACTGCAGTGATGATGAGTTCCCAAGCCCTATGACTTTTTGTGAAGCTTATTTCTGGTGAATATGCATAACTTACACATGACACTGATGACACATTGTGCTGGCGAAGTGGAAAGTATGTGACAAAAGGGAGAAAAAAAAGAAGAAATAAGAGCAGAAGTTCATGAAAAGCTCAAATGAGGGCGAAGACATGGAAAGGCCAGAGGTCACAAGGAAAATTCATACTTCCGATTTAATACTTCCTACAGGCAGGGATGACATGAATCACACTTTACTGACACATCAACTTCTGGAGGTGAGTGTAAAAATCAGCACCCCTTTGTATGGTGCAACATGTCCAACGATTCAGTACTGACATCCAATACAGCAAAAGATACTCATCAGTCTACCTTAGGAACCATGAAAGAAACCCTCGATGAGGAAAGCTGATGTGTATAAAGACCTCTATGATAGGACATGTAATTTCATATACTGATGGCATGATATTGTGATATAGGAAAACATTTGGGAAGTGTTTTGAGAGAGTGCTTATGGGTAAAATCTGCCATAAAGGCCTCATACAACCACAGACATCACAAGTTGAAAAATGCATATCATTTCCCTGCCTAACCTCGTTATTGCTGTGTTGTTTTGCAGCTGTAGATGAAGAACTGTGCATTTGACATGTTTGCATGCAAACAGTGTTTTCAGATGAATTACCCTTTAATGCAATAAAGTTTAAACAACTGATGCTGACGTGCATAAAAACCTCAGCGGCACCACCTCATCCGTCTCAGCGCAAGCAGTGAAATGAAATTATGGGAGATGGAAAAGGAAATGGTTCTTACGGAACGCTTTGTGCCCTCGTGAACAAAACAGAGGACAACATGACCGACTGCTTTAAAAAGGGAGGATGGACGTGGCAGCGAGAGGTAAGAGATGGAGTCAGTGATGGAGGAGGGTTCGGGAAAGAGTGTGTGCTGCTCTGAGTGCGGTTGTCTGTAACGTGAGCCTGCAGTCCCAGAGGGGACAGATCACCTGTAGAAACCCCCCACTCTTTTCTATCAAACTCCCCCAATCCCATAATGCCATAAGCCCTTACTCCCACGCACTGCTGCCCCCCAACTTTCCAAACACCTGCATTCACATGCACAGAAGCTTAAAAATACCAAACTCACAGGAAGTAAAGCCACACAGCTTCAGACACACACATGCAGAGCATTCGCAGTTATGAACACTCACACCATTCCAAGGAGTTGGCAGGCCTATTAATACCACACTTCAAGGACTAAGGGATTGGGCAACGAGCCATAAGATGCTATCTGGTGACTGATACACACTTGTGTCTCTCTTTCTGTCCTCGGGGTACTGCCTTTCACTCTGCCTGCCAAGCTGAAAGGTTAGAATGGTTACATTCCCACAGCAAGACTGAGTTGGCCTTTGCAGGGCTGTGGTCAACCTAACATGTTTATGTATTCATTTAAAAGGAGAAGAGGCAGTGAATGAGAACCACATACTTTGAATAAAGAGCTCTGCTGTGACTCTAACCAGAGCACTTCCACTTCCCTTGTTCCTTCTTTTGTGAATTGTTTGTATTTCATTCACAAATTAGTCAAACAGAGTGAAACAGATTAAATAGGCAGAGCACAGCCAAGGAGAGGGGAAGTTAGGAAGAAAATCTTAACTAATTTTGAACAGCTGGTGTTAAATCATGGAGGACACATGCAGTCCCTGCCCATATCAGCACTGTCGCTGATTTTAGCATCTCTGAGCATTACAGCTGTCTGGTCGAGTGAGGCTACATTATTAATAATCATAAATCAATGACTGAAGCAGCACTTACGCCAGCTGAGACTGTGTGTTTTTGAGCCAAGGTGTCATTTAGTTTGCAATTAGGGGTACTTCCAATTGCAGGACTGACTAAGGACATTTAAATCCCAAAACTGTCAAGACATAAATACTTCTTTAACTTAACCCTTCTACTCAAATCCTCCCTTTATAACTGAAGACTACGGGCATATGAAACAAAAAAGACGGTGTTTACTCATTGTATTTTCCCAGCCGGTCTACCTCATGTGGTACCCATAACTCTGCACATGTACTTCATGTTATTGTGGAGGTAACAAAGGTGGCAGTGATGCAGAGTCGGGATTAGGAGAGTTAAGAGTGTGTGTGTGTGTGTGTGTGTGTGTGCGTGTGTGTGTGTGTGTGTGTGTGTGTGTGTGTGGTGGTGGTGGGGGGGTTTGATCCCAGGCCAGCCAGGGCACATGTTCTTCCAAAGGCAGGGCTCTTAAGCATTAAACCATCAAAATGTTAGCAAGGGTGGGTAATTTGGGAACGGAAACCACACCATCGAGTCCTTTCTGTTGGCATCCACATGCAAAAAGAATCACATGAATGTTGTGTTGGAGGAAACTGTGTGGCATAGATAATTAGAAAGCCCTGACTATTTTTGCTTGGCCTACAGCAGTGGAAATGAGCCTCACTGGACTGCAAAACAAACTCTCACACAGAGTGCATGTCTTGTGGTAAGTTTCAGAATCTATCTTAATAATCTCAATGAGAGGTCAGACCTCTGCGTTCTAATAAACATAAATCAATAAGAATATGTGGAATCCATTGGGAATGTTCTGAAACTCTACACATGTGCATATTATGACTGTAGTTGGTCTGATCTTTGCCATCAGTGACATGCACATCTGAAATTCCCAAACCCTCCTAGACCTCCCATTTCCCGCCATCCACATCATGTTTTTAATACAGTTTGATTGGATATTTACTGTGTCCGGAGCCCACCTCTGCAGCCTGCACAGACTGTTTTCCATACAGTCACCATCAATTAACTAGTCGGCATAAATGTTTATGTTATGCTTGCGCTATCCCGAATATTGGCAGGCTGATTTCCCCCTGCAGCTGATTGCTGGTTTGGTCAGAAAGCGGTTTGTGCATAGAAGTAGGCTGGCCAGAAAATGCACTCCATGTGCATTCATGACAACCAAAATGCTGAAATAATTTATTATGAACAGCCAGAGATGCACATTTAAGTCTCAAGCACTGTCAGCTGTATTTCTATCCTTTAAGACATGTGACCTTAAATGTACCATACATGCAGTTACAAACAGCTCAAAAAGCTGCAGTCCCCTCTCCTTTGCCTCCCAGCCAAATGTCAGTTTTAATGGAAAAGCCTGTTTGATTATCGACTCAGTGGTTTTATGGCTTAAAGAGTGACTGTGGTCATTATCCACTCAGTGTGATGGTCATTAGTCTGTCAATTCCAACACGTTGTCTGCTCACCCCTGCTATTCACACTCTACTGTGAAAGTAAACAGAGGGGACGGAGTGTGCTGGTGGCTGTGGCTGATGTGCTGCTGCAACCCCCCACCTCACGCTCCTTTCTCTCTGCTTGCTTCCTGCATCTACAGTTAACATTAATTGACAGAATGAATTGACTTGATAAAGGCCTGCTGCTGTGCTGCACAGACGTGCATGACAGGCCTTTTTCGTTCTTGAAACTGAGCTTTGGTTTGGTTCCAAGTTTTCTCCATTTCATGTTCCCATCCATTCACTCCTGTCTTTCACATGCATGTGCATACACACACGCACACACAGACACACACCACGCCCATGATAACCATCAGCTCCAGGGCACACTCTATTGTTTCAGCTCAGTGCTAATTACTTCAGGTCTTGACCCCAGGTTCAGCCAAAGAGCGGCAGAGGGGGGTGGTATGCGGATGTCTTTGTGTGTGTGTGTGTGTGTGTGCAGGAGCAGAGAGAAGTGTGTGTTGGGGTACTGAAGGTTGGGGGTGGGGTGGAGAGGTCATTGCTGCTGCCAATCAATTGTCACACTGGATGGCCTTAAACATCAGCGTATAATCCAGGAGGGAAAACTCAGCAGCTCAATGAGAGCGGCCGACCAGACAGCTGTTTTCATGTTTTAACGTCTCTTAACAAGAGCAGCGCCCTCGAAAGAGCCAAGACAGACAAGCCAAGGTTAAAAATTGATTATTACCGATGCACCAAAAAGATTGTGTGCATGCAAACCTGCTCATTTTTCTAGTTTTGGTGTGTTGGCTCCTCGCGTCACTTTAAAAAATAATAAACAATGCAGGCATCACTCTTACTGCACATCTTGGTCTGAAACTAAATCTTATTTTAATCCCTTTTTCATTGAAACTCAGAGGAAAGTAAGAGTAGAATAGTCAGCAGAGGAAAGTATCTAAGTACCTTTACTCAAGTACTTCAGTTTTTCCATTTCATGCAGCTTTGCTTCTGCCTCTGCTCCACTGCATCTCGAAGGAATATGTCTTTTGAATGTTTTAGATCAACTGAAAGATGAACTCAAAATTCTGCTACTTCTTCATCTGAATAACCCTCTTGGACAACCCTGAAAATGCATCATTGCAAAGCTGAAAACGTTTTAAAGATACAGGGTTCTCACAAGACAAGCATGATGATACATTGCTGGAGATTAAACTACCCAAACAGCACATAAAGTAGTTAAAATGAGCTCAACCTTGAACATCCACAGTAGTCAAACGCAACATATGCATCAATGCAGCAGTAACATAAATCCAAAAACATCAGATATAACAGTAAGAATTTTACTGCACAATGAGTACTTTTACTTTTCATACTTTGAGTACATTTTGCTTATAACACTTACATACTTTTGCTCAAGTAAGTAAATGTAGGACTTTTTCTTGTAGTGGAGTATTTCCACAGTGTGAAAAGGACTTTTACTTAGACAAAGGATCTGAATACTTGGTCCACCAGTGAAAACAGGGATTCAGGTATTTGTGAAATTTGGGCAGCGGAGTTCATAAGTTGAGTTTGATTACACCTGGCAGACGCATAAATAGTCTCTGAATTGTGCAAATCACTTGGCTGCAAACACAAAGTATTTGTCGAGTTTTCCTCCTCCCAAAATATTTGCGCCAAATCCCAGTGCTTTCTCTCCCAAGTCCACTTTTACAATGCAGAAAAGCCAAAACAACACTCTTCACTGCCTGTTTCATGCTGTAAAAGAGAAGTCTTCTCCCAGGGTGCCACAAGCAAACAAAACCTGTCCAGTATGTGCATTCATTGCAATGCAAAACAGATTTCCAATTCTTCAGCATCACTTAAGGCCCTACTTTCAATTACAATGTCATGAGCACTTAGAGCTGATGGGCCTTTAGAGAAGGAGAGTGGAACCTGTGGTGAGGTTCCAGATGGGCTTAAAAGACCATTAGGGACTTTAAATATAAAGTAAAAACTCTCTCTCACACACACACACACACACACACTCACACAGAGAAAAATCTACTTTTCAGATGCTTATTTTCTAAAAATACAGCCAATAAAAACATATGTAAACCACATCAGCCAGTATAAATACAGGCTCTGGATATTGTCAGAATTAGGAGCAGAATGCTCGCTGATTTCCTTTGCAGGACGAGAGGAGACAAGAGGAGAGGAGGCAACACAGTGAGGAAAGAAGAGAAAAGGATGGAGGAGCAAATGTAACGAGGGGACGGGGGAAGAGAAAATGCTGAAGGAAACGAGTGGAGAGAGGAGGAGGAGGAGGAGGTGGGATACGCGCACAGGGGTGGAGATGAGGCTCGCTCTTCTATTTTTCTCCCGGATCCCGCCCTCCTGGTCAGGGGTTGGTCAGGGAAACCCTACTCCCGCGCACGGATTGGTCGGCTCTCCTCTGGACGGGCAAAACAGTCTCTCCTCTCAGACACAATAAAGTTTAGAGCTGGACGTTTGCAGGCAGTAGGCGCAAAACCGGACCGCCGTGTCTCAACGCTGCGCTGCGCTTCTCCCCACGGACTTCTGAACGGGGAACAACGCAAAGAAGGACTGCGGGATTTATTACATGTAGGAAATTACAGATGCACATATTGTTTGGACTGAAAACACGCGCAGGTCTCGCAATGGTTCTCTGCAGCTTTCTGGATATTTTAATCTACTGAATGGCTCGGAGTTGGATATTATAGCCTCCAAAACGCACGGGCTCCACGCGCTCCTCTCCCGCTGGACTACAAACACGCGCTGCTGTTTCCAGGGAGCCCGAACCGAAGTTTGTGCGCTCCGAAGAGGACATCAGCTGTGCCAGCGCGTACTGAGGGCAGCGGCTCAGCGTCGCGGTGACCATGCCGGGGATGGTGGTGTCGCTCAGCGGGACAGCCCTGCTTGTCTTGTCCGGGCTGGTCTGTCCGCTCTGCGTGGTGCAGGCGTTCGGCGACGAGGTGGAGGAAATGACCTGCGACCCGATCCGGATCAGCATGTGCCAGGGTCTCGGTTACAACGTCACCAAGATGCCCAATCTGGTCGGCAACGTGCTGCAGTCGGACGCCGAGCTGCAGCTGACCACGTTCACGCCGCTCATCCAGTACGGCTGCTCCAGTCAACTCAAGGTAAGTGAGTGAGTGGGCTGATGGGAGATACGCTCAATGCGTACTGATGTCAGAATAGAACAGGCAGAGTGACTGGAAGCGCGCACCGGAGCTGCGGCATGAGCACATTTAGGAACGCTGATCCTGGACTCAAAAAAGCATGGCTGGTCAAGATAGTCTGCTATATTTATGTGTGTGAGTGTGAGTGTGTGTCTGTGTGTGTGTGTCTGGCATAGTTTTGGGGGCACTGCAGACCAGTCAACTGGGTTTTTCCAATTGGGGAAAAGCTGATTTTGGGGTCAGCGCTTAAGGTTAAGGTTATGCATAGTGGTTATAGTTATGGTAAGTCTCCAGGAAATGAATTAAAGTCTATGTAATGTCCCCCAAAGTGACCTAAGTAGTGTGTGTGTGTGCGTGCAGAGGGAGGGGAACACAGTGTGGTCCCAGAGCACATGACAGGGAGCTACAAGCAATAGCTTATTATTCAGTGAACTGTTCAGACTGATGGTGCCAGTGATAATGAGGAGCATAATATAGGCTGACCCCCATAGAGTTAAAATAAGTGGAGGGGTCCCTGCCCGCCTGCCTTCCTTCCTGTTGTGCCAGGCTGTCATGCTAATTTCAATGAAAATGCCCCCTCTGTCTGTTGACATTCTGAGTTCATGCCCCGCACAGCGACAGCTGAGTCTTCAGTCCATATACTGTACTCTCTTCTCCTTGACAATGGTGCCCTCAGTGTCCTAAGACAAATGCAGCTTGTTTGCCTTATGCACCATGTAAGAAAAAAATGTGATTGGTCCTGTTGTTCTAAAACGGCACGTCTTCGTCTTTATTTATAGATGTCTCACACAGCTGATCACACCTTCATATCTGCATGAATAGAAAAAGTTTCCCACATGCTACTTTGCATCATGACTCTTAGGAAGTTGTTTGCAGGCCTGGAGGTGATTTGTCTTCAGCGTTTTGTGGTGAATTACTGTGACTACAGGTGTTATTTCGAGATGCTAAATTAACAAGATACTTGTGTGCGTGTGTGTGAGACAGAAGAAGGAGCAACTGCAGCATAAAACCAAACTGCTCCCCACCCCACCATCCCACCCCCAGCTGAAAATTGGCCTGTAAGATTAGCTGACACCCCCCTCCCCTCTCTCTCTCTGTCCCACACACACACACACACACACACACACACACACACACACACAGAGTGAAGAGGGAGGAAAGGGGAAAGGGAAACCGTATCCCCCAGCATTTGCTCTAATGGGAGGCTTCCTGACTGGTAACCAGAGCAGCTTTTAGCAGCAAAGTGACAGCACTCAGGTTACCAGCAGTTGGGGAAAACACCCAGAACGTGTTACATTACTGTCACTGGTGGAGTAAGTCACTGTGGGAAATATCAGAAACGACACTGCATCTAATTCAGTGTTGCACACTTCCTTGCATTGTGCGACAGCTGTGTTAATCGTCCCCTGGATAGATAAAATTCTGTCGTGTCTCATCTTTATCTTCTTCTGATGTAATGAACGTTGTGTCAGTTGAATCATGTGCAAACAGACGAACAGAACCTCCACTCACACTCACACACAGGGCAACTGTTAGCTTTTTAAAGCTCATCTAATCGAACAGCAAATCGCTCAACTCCCAATACATGTGGTTCAGTTTGGGAACAAAGATTCTCTATCTGTGGTGAGACGCGTAAACTGTCTCCAGATCAGCCAGTCTGCTCCATTCGCTTCACTGGAGCACAGATACTGATCAGAGGACAGCGTAACAAACTGGGTTTTAAGGGAGTTCCCTTTAACTCAGATGACCGAATTTGACATCCTGTGCTTCCCATACACAGTGAGTAACACAGTGAGGAGTATCATGGTTTGACTCATAATCAAAAGGCACGTCTGTTTCTGAGCTGATGGAGAAGTATTTTTAGGTACGTAACACAAAGGCTCACTGATTCTGTATCTTTAATTCTTCAGTGATTTATTTACCATGGTTGTAATTTTGTGCACAGATGCACAGTTGTGTGTTTGCCTTGCAAATAGATTCTCACAGAGAGTAAGACTTGTATAATGTTTCTGTGTGTATTTATTTCCCAACCGCGACACCCTTCTTGGATTCATGTTTCATTTGGGCTCCGTTCAAGGTCTGATTTCAAGCTGGGTTTTCTCTATCACTGGATCATGGCTACAAAGCTCAAAACATTATGTTCTTATCAGGGGCCCATTGAATATTTTGGTGTTTTTGAAATGAACAATAGCTGCAAACCCCCCACTCTAACAAAACACACTTCTGTCATCACCCTCTTCAATCTTGCAGGGCGCATGTTTGTTTCCTTTACCCGGAGGTGGTCGAGTGAACTGCACTTTCTGCTCCTGTGTGTTTTCATATCATGATCCTGGCACAATCTTACACCCTGGTTTCACTGTAAAGGCGTGAAATCGCCTAAAATTGAACCTTTTGTTAACCCACAGCTCATCCTCCCTCAATCACCCCAAACAGTGAAATGTGACTTCAGACTGTTCTCTATCTTTGTAACCCTGACTTCGATATCTATTTCAAAACCGCTGCCATGGGACAGAGAAAACTTAGCCTTGGATAAGGGGGGATTATGGTGCATTACAGGGCACATGCCCTCAGTGTTGTGAAGTTCACAGATTGTTTTTAAAGATGCAGAGTTGTATGTGTAACCTTGGAAGCAGGTTAGTGTTGGCGGCGGTGTTTGGACTCAAGTTGTGGATTTTCTTATTAGAAGTGAAAATAGAGACCCACCGCTAGAAGAGGTGATGCAACGTATTGAAAGTAAAGACAGAGAGAGCAGCAGGATAGTGAGTGGTGCGCGCAAGTAGATGGAGGATCAGATGTAATCCTGTTGTAATATATAGAAAGATTGGCCCACGGGGTAGTCAGTGCACTGTTTCTGCTTCTTGAACAAGCGCTAAAACATTGACACGAGTTACCTTCTGCTTCACAGTTTGCTTTAACTTAACAGCAACAAAGCATTGTACTGAAGTAAGACATAACACTGAATAACGGTTACACTCTGCAGGCTAAGTTGAAATGGGTCTCACTGCAGAATGCACACTCAGTTTTGTACAAACAGCCAAATGTTCAACTTGTAATCCCGTATCTCCATTTCCCTCCAGTTCTTCCTGTGCTCGGTCTATGTGCCAATGTGCACAGACAAGGTTCCCATCCCTATTGGTCCGTGCGGTAGCATGTGTCTTTCCGTCAAGAGAAAATGCCTCCCGGTGCTGCATGAGTTTGGCTTCATATGGCCTGAGGTGAGTCACATCCTGCTTTAATGAACTCAATAACGTGGTGGAGTGGTGTGGGAAATAGGATGTAAGAAACCAAAGTTCTGAGATGAAATGCTTTCTTTTAGGACAAAATAAACAAACACACAAAATGTATACAAAACAATTGCTGCATCACAGCCTTATTAAGCAACCAAAATGCCATTTCCCATCACGCCTCCTCTCCAGGTGCTCAACTGCAGCCTCTTCCCACCTCAAAACGACCACAACCACATGTGTATGGAGGGTCCGGGGGACGAGGACCCGCCCTACCAGCCCGTCCGCCATCCTCACCACCAGGAGGAGTGTCAGGCACTGGGATCCGCACCTGACCAGTACACCTGGTTAAAACAGACCGAGAGCTGCACTCTCCAGTGCGGCTACGACAGCGGGCTCTACCGGCGAGGGGCCAAAGTCTTCACAGATGCGTGGATGGCGGTGTGGGCCGTGCTGTGCTTCCTGTCCACCACGCTGACGGTCCTGACCTTTCTGTTGGATTCGCAGCGCTTCTCCTACCCGGAAAGGCCCATCATCTTTCTGTCTATGTGCTGCAATCTGTACAGCGTCGCCTACCTGGTCAGTGGGAGATTCAGTATTGTTTCACTATTCTGTGCTTATTATTATGTTGTATATTTGAATTTTATAAGCTATGAATAATTTTTCTTTTTTCTATCCACTGTCACTTTCCGCCCTTCCCTGCAGGTGCGGTTGACTCTTGGGAGGGAGCGCGTTTCCTGCGACCTGGATGCAGCAGCAGTACCAATACTAGTGCAAGAAGGGCTGAAGAGCACCGGCTGTGCCATAGTCTTCCTCCTGCTCTACTTCTTTGGCATGGCCTCCTCACTCTGGTTAGTACAAACAAACTCAGGCACACGCACGCAAACACACACACACACACACACACACACACACACACACACACACACACACACACACACACACACACACACACACACACATATGCTTTTTACCATATCAATCCTTCATCTCTTTGTCCCATTGTCACCAATTGTTGTGAATGGACTTTTGGGGGGAACACGAGACTTGCATCCTGTTTTCTTTAAAGTCTTAACTATCCTGTCTCATAACCTCTGTGCTACATGGATTAATTTCCACATACAAAGGCAGCCTTTGTAAAAAAGAAGAAAAAAAAGGCTACTTTTTGACTGTGTGCTACACCACAGTTGCAGTGGAAACACACTGCTGCCACAGCTCTTTTTCTTCCTTTTCACTTTGCCCTCGTTTTCCTGTTTGTCTTCACTCTTCCCTTTTGGAGGAGGACAGCCCAAGAATCTCACTCGCTCCTAAAACATGATCACAACCCTCTGATATGTAACTCATGACTCTCTGGTGTCACGATGAGTAGAGCACTACATGTGTTTGCCTGATTTGTTTTGATCTTTATGGAAAACTTGTTGTCCTGCTCTCTCTCTCTCTCAGGTGGGTGATCCTGACCCTCACTTGGTTCTTGGCCGCTGGACTGAAGTGGGGCCACGAGGCTATTGAAATGCACAGCTCCTACTTCCATATAGCAGCCTGGGCTATCCCAGCCGTTAAAACCATTGTCATCCTCATAATGAGACTGGTGGACGCAGATGACCTGACAGGGCTCTGCTATGTGGGCAACCAGCAACAGGAGGCCCTCACAGGCTTTGTGGTGGCCCCGCTGGCCACGTACCTTCTAATAGGTAACTACAACATGACAGTACCGTCGATTTGTCTATTTACTAAAAATTCATTCTTCAACATGTACGATCCCCCAGTTCCTTTTATTGCTTTACATGCCGGTCAGCATGTTTTCTCTTATATGACCGTTGTTTTCCTCTCTGGCCCTCAGGCACTCTGTTCATCTGTGCTGGCCTTGTGGCTCTGTTCAAGATCCGCTCCAATCTGCAGAAAGATGGTGCCAAAACAGACAAGCTGGAGCGTTTAATGGTGAAGATCGGAGTGTTTTCTGTTCTCTACACTGTCCCGGCGTCCACGGTCATCGGCTGCTACCTCTACCAGCTCTCCCACTGGGGGGAGTTCAGGGCCAGCCCGCGGGACTCATACGTGGCGTCAGAGATGCTTCGAATCTTCATGTCACTGCTCGTAGGCATCACGTCAGGCATGTGGATCTGGTCAGCAAAAACCCTCCACACCTGGCAGCGCTGCTCCGCCCGCCTGCTCAGGGATAGCAGGGCGAGCCGGGGGGTCAAGAGGGCACCAGGCGAGGGCTGGATCAAACCGGGGAAAGGCAATGAGACAGTGGTGTGAGGAGACGGGACAGTGGACTTCTACCTGCTTCGCGCTCACTAACAGAAACTCACTCTGCCAAACGAAAAATGGAGAGGACAGAGAAAAGAGAGGGAGATGAGCAATGTGACACAGGAGTTTCTCAACGACGTCACTGGATGTAAAGGCTCACTGAGAGTCTGTAAACATGCCTCACCCCCCTCTAACCGACCCTGCACCTCCTCAGGAGGAGAGAAGTGGAGGATTGGGTCGTACATAAGTAGCAGCAGTCGCCTCTCTACCTCTGTGAGACTTCCTTTGCCCAGAGAGATAGAGAACGCAAAAAAATGAAGGAGAAAGAGAGACTGGAAAGGCAGAACAGAAGCATTGATATGCAGACCAGACACACCAATAAGCTGTGGAGCACCACGTCTACCTCTCTGCCTCTCTTTCCTCCCCAGAGCCCCCAGCAGAAGAGACTGAACCTGCTGGACACAGCAAACCCTTCTACCGTTGTGTCTTTTTAGGGTTTTTTTGAAGTTTTGAATTTTACACTGGACGGCCCTGGTGCAGACGTGATGTAGGTTTGACGTTTCCCAAAAGCATCTGACAACTTCAGCCCCTGCGGGTGTTTCTGCCCGCACGGGAGAACGAAAAATCAATGAAACACCAGACCAAAAGCAACGAAAATCTGATGAAGACATATCAAATATGGCCTTAAATCTGTGACGTGTTTACATTTGAACAACATTTCTTTTTGTAAATTATCACCTTTTGTACAACAGAAAAAGAGCAAGTGACTTTATTGCTCAAAAGTTTTTTGGGAAACCAGCTCTAAGCTGTAATAATGCACTATAATTATACACAGTATGTGAAGTGTCTGTGCTTGTCACAAGTGCATTACCAGGGATGACAGTGATGGGACGAGTAACAAAGCATTACACAGTGTATTAATATGCAGAGAGCCTTTAACGGGGAGAGTTTGGTCAATTCTCAGAATGAACGCTGCAGAGAAAAACAACTAATGTGGTTTGTTGCTCACTTTTCTTGCAAATATTTTGAGGGCGAGGGCGGACAGAGAAACACAATGAGAGTTTATTGTTTTATTTTGTCTTGTACATTAAGGTCAAGTCTGTGGTAATGAAGTCAAACTGCAGTGAATCCTGGGAGTACCCTGGCTGGTGCCTTTTTATTGACCCATACACGTGGAAGCGGTAAGGCGTCTGGGAAATGTAGGCCCGTGTGTGTTTTACCTCAGCGGTCCATGAGAAGCTCAGCGAACTTCCACCGATGTGTGTCGTCTTCTGGGAAAGCCCGTACTGTACATGCTCTCGAGTTACCGTGAAGTCCAGGAAATTAAATTATTCCCTCTGCCCTCTTTTCCAAACATTGGACCCGAGGCAGGTTCAGGAATTAAGAGGTTATTAGACAATCACTTGCCAAAAGACACATTATGCTGCAACAGACACATGCACACGTATGCAGGTACACACACACACACAGAGGAATCCGTTCCCACGAATCTCATCCAGTGGCCTGTATACCAGCGAGTCATGAGCGCCGCGTTTGCACGTTTCTTCAGTGAAGCCTCACAGAAGCACAGTGAAACCGGCACTGTTAACTGTCTGTGTCTGTTCTGTCTGCATATGTCTGCCTGACGCTCTCATTGGCCCGCTGCCCGCCTGCTTCGCTTTAACCTTCTCTGCTACATCATGGCTCATTTCCCAGACAATCAAGTCATCCCTGGAAAAGATTACTGTACACTGCATTTCAGAATTTCATGGACGACAGAGACAGGATTTTTATTTGTCGTCTCCAGTGGCGCATTTTGCATTGTGTCCCACCATTTTAACCTCCCTCAATAACTGCTTATAGAGTGGACTATAAGCATTAATCAGTCAGTTATTCCCGGCCCATCGTGTCTTACTGCTGCATTCACCAAATTCTGCAACTGCTCCCGTGCACCGTATATATATTTGCCTGACAATCTCTATGGTGAAACTCTTGCATTTCAGTCTATGAATGTACAAAACGTGGGGTATGTGCCACATGAAGCGAAGAACATTGAGTTCTGGGCAGTTTAAATGGAATGATTTGTGTGTCATTTGAACCCTGATAGTGCCTCACACAGCCTGTCACAGGTGATTTTAACTTCATGTTTGGACTGAGCCAGAGAGTCATTTTTACAGCGTGGGCTGTCCTTTTCCCAAAATGTTAAATGTAACAGCACCCTTATTGCATTCAGTACTTTTGGAGGTTCTGGTGAAACCCAGAACCCTGAAAAACCAGTGCCTCTCAAGCCAGCATACCATGGTATACTTATTACATTTCCAAAGTCAAACAAACATTACATTGAGTTAAAGTGAATTAAATTAACCTCTGACCACCTCCCCTATGAGCTAATGCAGTTTCCCTCTTAAACTGTCTTAATGTCTTGGCCGTCTACTCTCATATGACCACACTGAGCTTCAGGTGACATTTCCAAACAGTCGCCGAATAGTCGTGCCTTGAAAGCGCAGCGTGTGTGCGCCACGGCCTAATCAAGATGGAGAACCACTGGTAATGCGGATTTGTAAATGCGTTTGAGAAGCCCAGATATGAATCGGTGATCACCAACACTGATCGCAGCCGTGAAAGAGCTTTTAGGCTGTTCCTCTGTGGAGAAACCCTGTTGTCTTGATGATGTCATTGATGTATTATAAAGAAACTGCTAATTTATCCTTGTAAAAAAGTGACAAAAAATTTTAAAACTTGTTTGTTATTTAAAAACACTTTTGTATCAGAAGACGATGATGAATAAAAACTTTTTGGTTTCCAATATCTTGATTTTACCTGTGTTCATGTATGTACGTAGTAGACGCAGTAAGAAGAGCTGCAACTAATTGGGTTTTTATGGATTAAACTGCTGATTTTTTCATGATTAAGTGATCAATTCTGCTCTATAAAACATAGAACAGGGTGAAAATATGCCTGTTCCAGTGTCCTGAAGCCCAGGAGTATCTTTGAGTGTTTTTAATCATTTAAAAAGCAAAAGAAAATCAGGAAATTATCACATTTGTTTGGTAGAAAACAATCAATCACTTCTGACAATAGATGCTGATTTAGTGCCTGTCAATTGAC
Source organism: Chaetodon trifasciatus (assembly GCA_037975065.1). Classification (NCBI taxonomy): domain Eukaryota; kingdom Metazoa; phylum Chordata; class Actinopteri; order Chaetodontiformes; family Chaetodontidae; genus Chaetodon; species Chaetodon trifasciatus. The sequence continues at coordinate 4,840,341 of JBBMOE010000020.1, read as the reverse complement.
TTAATGAATCCACTAAGAATAGATTTAACATCTAGTCAGTCATAGAAACAGAGCAGGCTTTAAAGATAAGGAGTAATCCTGCTTCAGCATTGTTTAGTCATTTCAGTGCCTCCTTAAATCCACGCCTTTAAGTGAATGAGTGAATGAGCTCTGATTCCTTCGTCCTCTCACTCGCGCTCACTTAATGGGTTGAACAATGCTGCCACCTCTTGCCTGATCAGACAAATGAAGTGTCGGCGCGTCACGAGGCTCGCACACCACTCGACCGTTGTTTGCATCCTCCTAAATGAGTTAACTCTACGCGTGTTTACAGCGGTGACTCTGTTTTCATCTGCCCTGCTTCTCCTTTTAACAGTTACTGTGGGTTTGGATAAGAAATGCTCCATGACCACTTAATTTGTTTTGAATCCGCAGTGGAAACGCAGTGATTATATTGTGTAAACTTTACTGTGCCGTCAATCACATCTCATCAGCTCTGAACTTACAACCTCACCAACACACACACACACACTGACGTTCACAGGAGCACACACACACACACCTCTGACTTCAAAATTTGTTGTAATTTGGTTTATCAATTACACTTAATGCACGCTAGGCTGTAATTTAGCAGCACAGGGGTAAAATTGCATCTGGAGAAACTGATTAATTCTGGGCTTGCTTGAATGTGAGTGTGTGTGTGTGTGTGTGTGTGTGTCAGGAGAGAGAGCCCAAATATCTAAGTCTGCAGCTCAGATTGCCTTCCTGTAATTTACTGTGAGTGAATTGAGTGTTTGTTTAAGAATTCACTCAAAAGCCTGAGGTAAAGGGAAAGTGACAGCATCTACCGCTCTATTGTTTCCAGATGTGGCTCCACTAACACACACACACACAACACACACACAAGCAAGCATGTTCACAAACCTGACATGCACACTCACACAAACACAGACGGAAAGAGGAGGAGTTAAATGAGTTCAATGCTCTGAAATTCATACCCTAAATGGTGGTTTCTGTATAGGGGAGTGTGTATGAGTGTGTGTCAAAGTGAACAACATGCTGCAGTTTCATCTGCAGGCTTCTCCCTCTCGGCAGTGGTTTCAACCTTTCTGTGGTTATTTGGGGATTTGGTAACTTGTCACACATAGAAGTCTTGAACAGCTACCAGCTCACCCTAAACGCTGTTTTCAAAACCGTAGAAATAACAGAAAAATCCACCAATTCTTACTCAAGAATGACAGTTTTTACAGCGTAACCTCTGGATATCCAGACTTGTGGTGACATTTGGACACAACCGGTTAATACTGTAAAAGCACACACACACACACACACACACACATATATACACACACACACACACACACACACACACACACACACACACAGCAAACAGAATGCTAGTGTTTTTTACAAAGCTGAAATGTGAAAGGGTCCTATTAAAATTCCTTGGACTAATATTCCTGGGAACGTATTTCCAGAGTTGGGTTCCCTTGTGTGTAATTGTGTGTATACCTCTGTATGCACGCATGGTTGTGTGTGCGTAAAGGGGAGGAAGAATAAAAGGGTGGATAGGCAGAAATAATGACAATGAGGAAAAAAAACAGAAAAGAAAAAGAAGAAGCGAAAGAAAATATAGAGACAAAAATAGAGGGGAGGGAGTGAGAGAGGGGGACTGAGCGAGAGGAAGAGAGCAAAGGAAATCTGTCATCCTCCAACAGCAGAGTGCTGCAGCTGTTCCCTCTCAGCAATGTTGAAACCATTTTCCCGTTCTGCTCTGCGTCTCTGCCTGTATGAATAGTTTTGAGTAATGGCCACCACTAGGGATTCTGGGTGACGTAGCCGTCTTGGCCCGAGAGCCAATTTGGTGCGAGAAGGATTTGTAAATCCTGCTTCTCGGGGCCAAACAAGCTAACGAGTTGCGACTGAAATCCAAAAGCCCGGCCAACAGAGAGATGGGAGCATTATTCACCATCAAGTTGGAACAGAGAGCTCTTTATGCACGGCAGAGGGTGTGAAAGATGGAGGTTATTTTCTGCAAGACAAATATATATTATACCTTTAAGGTCAGCTCATCAGCAGGTTAAGTATTATGTTTTGATATGGTGAAGAAGATGCTCGCTGGAACAATATCGGACAAGCATGGACATCAATGAAACACTGATTTACACCAATCAGGTCGTTCTCTGGCTTTACAGAGAAAGGCCTGTCTGCGTGCTTTTAAGGGCTGTTGTCATGTGGTATGGTTTATTTAAAGAAACATGTTTATCGTAGGGGTTTTTTGGCCTCAGTAAGCCCATATACTCCTAATAAATCATAATATCTCACAGCCCTCTAGTCCCTGAATTAACCAACCAACATAAAATCTGCACTTTACAAAGGACAGTTTCATGTTAATGTGAGAGCAGCTGTCTCCACCATCATACAGCATACCCTCCGTCACCACTAGATGTCACTCTTTGTCCAGACCTCCCCGCTGTGATCAGTTCCCTCAATGCAGCCATTTCTTGCTCCCCTTCACTGTATTAACGCTTGACTTAAGGTTATGTTTCCATTTATCCCAGTTTTATGCTCATTTAGGTGAATCAGACACGACTCTTAGAAATATTAATGGACCAAAGACATCGGTCACATAAAGCCAGCAAATTACCAGCAGATTTTACAGAGATCAACATCTACTGGTTGGATGGAGGAGAAGCCTAATCTGACAAAATTGAATCAGTGATAACAAAATCCAGTTTTTAGTATCAACATATCACTTTCTGTCATCTCAATACTGTTTTTGGGCTCAAAACCATCCAAACAACTGAGAATATATTTCAAATAAAACACAAAATCTTTCTCCAGCGTTTTGCTAGACAGTTACTCAGATACTGGACATTTTTAAGGTACTTTTATGTGATCCCACTACAATGTTTTTTACTGTTGCACTTTTTACTCCACTACATAGTTACTCATTACTTTTCCGAGGAAAGGCTCTGCACACTCACAGTCAGATGAAAGATGGATGCAGCTGTGCTGAAAATTACATGATGCTGCCAAACTCCATGTACTAATAAGATAACAGTGGAGACACCCGTGTGGATGGACTATGTTTACACAGGTTTTTATATACAAAATATATGATCTTTGCTGCAGGTTGATTTAATTACCAAACAGTATAGCCTGTAGAGTTTGAGTTCGCTCTACCAGCTACAACATTAAAATGCTGCTCATGTTTTAACATATTAATTGTAATAAAATGCATTTTTACAGTGTGGTATTACTAGTTTTGCTAATTAAAGGATCTGAATACCACTACTGCATCTCACAAAATCAGATATCAACCATCCAAGATATAAAGTCTGTCACTGTCATGGTGAGCGAGTGAGCAGCCATAGGGATAATGACTAGATACACACAAAATGACGGCTGGGTTCTCACTTTTATGATATTAAAGCATTTTAATTAATAACCACATACCACAGGTCCAAGGAATTTGTTATATCTAACAATAAATGTGTGTTCATGTAGCTCAAATGGTACGTAAAGAGCACCCAGAGGTGCCATTTACTGTATATAGAAGCTGTGCTGTTCGAGGCAGGTGTGTTACGATAAATAAATGTGGTACCATGTGTGAGAAAAGTGGAGTGATTCCATGTTATTTCAGCAGGACATTTGTCAACTTTAGAAATGTCAACCGGTCAATATAGTCGCTTCATCTCTGTCTGTGTCACCGGCTCACACATACGGTGACACAGAGGGAGACAGGGGAGTGGAAAGGTGTAGTGACAGCCGGCTCGATTCGAAGGGAAAAGGGTAGCAAAGAAAGAATGAGGTGGAAACAGAGGGTGTGGGGGAGGGAAGGGAAGCGGAGGCAAAGAGGGGGAAATGAGAAAGAAAATGAGAGTGGCGGTGTTGTGTGGTTACGGAGAAAAGTCGGAGAAAAGATTGAGGGAAAAGTCTAACAAGCGGAACATAAATGATTCCATTGTTTTGCTCAATCAGAAAGCCAGTTTGGCTCGCCAAATGACTGGAAATGACTCATACAAACACAATCTATCTCCAAGAGCCTGTCTGGGTTTGTTTCCTATTAGTTTCTTCCTGTGCGTCTGCGAGTCCAGAAATATAAAGCACACAGAGGTAGGCCACTTTCTCGATGTCGGGTTTTCTCTGCTGGTTTGTGGTTTTGACAGAAACAGTTCGGCTGGTCTCATCACTGCTAACTCCCCCGACCCCTCAGTGGCAAGTTGGTACTCTCTGTTGCTGCTGTCTAATAGCTTTAGTATTTTTATCAAGCTTCAGTATATTCAAATTACGTTTCTCCATTTTCCCGCCTCGCTTTTGCTCTACTTCTGTCTGTTTCTAGGCTCTTACAATGATATTAAATGAATCCTACGTATATATGAAGGACATACTCGCCATACCATGTTCACCAGATGTCTTTTAGCACGCTGACATTTGCTAATTGGCACTACGCAGACATTTAAAGGTCATTCATTTTGCAGGTATTTGGTCATAAAACAAAGGACTGGACAAATGTGACCTTGCAGGTGGGGCTGCAGGAAACGTCCCAGGATCACCAAAGTCATCAGCATCCATCCAGTCGTGGTGGAGAGATTTTATTGGATAACTCTGACCTGCTGATGGCGCCAGAGTCAGCATGATTCTTCCTCTGGGGACCGTGAACAAAATTTAATCTCTACTTCATAGATATCCTACGACTTAGAGGACTGAGTAGATATAAATGTAGAGCAACAGACCGTGAAGCACAAATTTGAATTAGACAGTCAGTGTCTCCTCGATGACACTCTACCTTTTGCGACATCAAACAGTTTGTGTTCTATTTGTGTTTCTATTGTGTGCTGGTGAGCCTTCACTCCTCCATCCTCTTTTGATGCCATGTGTGTTTGCATGTTGTTTGTGTTGCCCTGTTTGGCGCTATCTCATGATTGACTGTGCTTGTGGGTGCGTGTTTTTGTTTACTCATGGTCCAGTGACTTTGTCCTGCCAGTTTGAAACTTTATTGCACGCCTGAATAGCAATGACACAATTAGCTAAAGCCTATGATCCAGGATTCACTGTGCCCTGCTTATTAGAACTGGTCCAACACACTGCAGCTGCAACCTTGTCACACCGATATGGAAATTAGGTGGCCCACACACACACACACGCTGTGCACACACACGGATAAAGACAAAATAAACCACACACGGTAACAAATCAGAAGTCATCAGATAAGAAATAGAAATGCAGGCAGAAGACGAGGAAAGTGACGGAGCGCTGTGGGAAGAGAGGCCTGGAGGGTAAATGATAGCATCTACTTTAACGCTTTATCAGCCACATGACAAATAAACATATGACCTGTTTCCACAAGTTTGTGGTCTTTGGAAAAAGTCCCAGAGTAAACACTCTACAGAAACCATCACTGATTATTGATAACGTACTTAAAACTGGGAACTCTATCTTTATTTAGGTGATGCTTCTAAATCAAAACGCTGGAGTCACTTTATGGGTCAAGTCAAGTTCCAAGTGAAATGAAAAGCATCGTTTGGGCCTCAACAATATCCAGTAAAACATTTTCTGCAGTAAGAAAGTGATAAAACGACGACGGTCTGGTGTGGGTTTTACTGTAGTATCACTTATTTGCCGTCTCAGAGAAATAATTGATGAAAGGTTTAATTGGAGACTTGGTGTTTAAACTCAATAAACTATCAAAAAGCATGTTGTAAATCGATATACAGAATTTAACAGAAAAAAATCGCCCATCCTTAACTCAAACCTCATGTGACACTGCTGGGCTCAATATATGAATACCAAGTGAAAGATAAGTTTAGGATTGGGGACATTTGTTCGACTTATTTTTAACCTATGGCACATATCCAAGAGGCCATTTTGATTTTGACTTTGAGAAGTATGTCACAAAAACTGCCTCGGGCAAATGCAGCAAAAGTATTATTGGCAGTTTTCATTTGAAACGGCATAAAAACTGGGAAAAATGAAGGACGGTAGTCTTTAAATGTTGCTTAGAGAATATATATTACCACACTGACTGTTACTCATGTGAAAAAACGTTGAAAAGCAAAGACTCTTGTGATCCGATTGATGCGTTTCCAGAAACAGCCACAACAGCAGGTACAATCAACACCAACAACAAACGAACCATCACAAAATGAAGGGAAGTCACCAGTGAAGTTTCATATTAACCAACTGATCAAAACACTCCAACAGAAATAGCCTCGTTAGATTGGCAAAAGTCAAGATGATCCAAATCCACATTTAGTCCAAAACACAACAATCCACCGGAAGCTTTTGCTCTCCGACCTTTCGACTGACACCTCACTTCACCAACGAGAGTCTTCCATGTTTGAAAGACTGACAACGAAGATGAAGACTGAACCAACTGCAACTGACTGTGCAGATGACTCGCGCTTCATATAGCCAATGAATTTCCAAAAACAGCGATATGCTTCAGTGGGTAATTTAATTTGAATAGGGATGTTACATAGGGCTAGGAATGATATAGTAAATGGACTAAATATAGAGATAGACAGCCTAAATATAAGTAATAGATGGCCTAAATATAGATAAATATTAATATATATATATACAGACAAATATAGTAAATTGACTTTTTTTGCAGAGTGCTGAGACATACATTAGAAAAACATGGAAAGTATCCACTTTCTGTGCTTTTGTTATCAGTTTTTATTGAACTTGGGTAAAGCTTCATGCTGTGTTCCCTTTGTATTTTCCCACTAATAAGGCCCAGATATGGTCAGCTGCAGGCACCTGTTAGCAAAAAAATACTTGGGCTGAAATCCTCTACTCCAGTGTGTTCATACTTCTATCAGTCAACGGCAGGAGCCTCAGAGTGTCACGTTTCAAAAGAGATCGAACCATGCATGGACGCTGAATGGGTCAAGAATAGCTTTCAATTTACTTTTAGGTACGTCATACACAATGAAACAAACAGCTTCAATAGCTTCATACAAATAACAGTGAAAATAAAATCACTAAAATACACACAGCTGTGCTTTCTACGTGACAGTGACGCGCTTCATTCATTCATGGAGCACAAGAACTTCAGAGCCGTGTTAAATGTGAACATTTATTGTGAATGCTGAAGAAGCATAAACACGTTTATGTCAGAGAGACGCAATGCAATGACGGCAACAAGCTGTCACACCTCGCAAATTCACCCAAAGCTACAGCTATAAAACTTAACGATCTAATTGTGGCGTTGCACTCGTCTAGTCGCTTTAGGCTTCATGTATCAGCCAATTAACAAGTCATTCTGACAGATTTTGTGTGGAACCGCAGACGTCCTGCTCGGTACGTTTTCGCTGTTTTTGCTGGTGTCAACATTTTAACATGTCTCATGGCAGGAAAGACACAGATGTCAACGACCAAATGAGTGATACTTTGCAATAAGTCAGCTGAAATGCTCGTGTCGAAATTAAGGATTTTGAATTTGACCTTATAGATCATTAAGAAGTCTTAAAATAAGTGATTGCACTTATTTTAAGACTTCTTTATGATCTACAAGGTCAATAAAAATGTCCACTTGTTACAGAGGTGACACCCTGAAATGTAAGTCTGCTGTGTACAGTAAATGGCAGGATAATGTTCACTAACCCCGGCCCTACAAGTTAATGGCGCGTGGCTAACGAGTGACATCAGCTGCAAGTAAATGTAGTTAGAAAACATGAGCTGCCTGCGCCATGCATTAAAACAAGTGAGACAGACGAGGAGGAACTGTTTTCTGTGTGCACGGTGGAACTGAAATTACGGCGGGTGACAGCATATAATTTCAAGTTAAAGAATCTCATATGGTTATAACATGCGGAGGGTACCGCAGAGTGAGGGGGAAGAGGAAATGCCTGAGAGAGGGAGGGGGGAGGGGGGCAGAGGAACAGAGCTGGAGACTGATGAGGCCTATCATTTTCCATTAGTGAGGCCCAGATCATATAATTCATCCCTAATGAGACAAATATTGGCTACAAACCACACCATACACACACACACACACACACACACGCAAACACATTAAGATGCCTGTGCATATACATACAAAGGCAGGGAGGCACAATAAAGGCATCACCTGCACACAGTTTACATACCGAATGTGTTGCACTGGATTGGATTTTTTTTCTCCTGTGTAACCACATACACAGACACACAAATACACATTACTATTAGAGCTGCGCATGTGAGTGTGCGTATAGATGTGTGTTCTTTAAGAAACCATTCAGCTTTGGCCTGAGGTAGCATGATGCGGTCGCAGTGTAATGTGTTTACAGTACAGCACACATAATAATGACAACGCTGCAAGCCTGAATCGAGAGGAGAGGCTACTTTCTGCTGCTGATGGGTGATTTCACGAATAGAAGTTTAAATGTCCGTCGACAGCAGGGTGGAGATCGAAGCAAACATATCTAAAGTCACGACGCGGACATTACAGCTGTGGATGTGGATTCCTGTCATACCTGATGCCATAAAAGCAGCTGATTCCAGTGAAACAGTGTATTTAGGAAACACTCATCTCTGAAATCTGTTTGGGTAAACTGGGGCTTCTCTCTCTTCATCTCCGTTTGGCAGCAGCTTTATGTGTCCTCTGCTGTGATTATGTTTGGTCAAATGTGTGGCATTATGATTGCAGCAGACAGCTTTTCTGCAAATATCACAGCTGGCAACATCCTTATTAGCAAGCTGGAAAAAAAAAATACTGAAAATATGCTTCAGTTTGTGCCACAAACCAGCTGGGCCACTGCGGCCAGGTGATGGTGAATCTCTTTTACTGTCAGTGGCTGTAATGCTGTGTTATGGTCACAATTCAGCAGTAAATAAAAGAAGAATGCATTTGTGCTGAGCAGAGCACAAAGGAAGGAGACTGCTATGTTTACATTCAGCCGCAGAGCTGCAGTTGTGAAATATGAGGGGTTCAGGCAGTTTGTGCACAAACTGGGCCCTAATTATGTTTCCCCCAATGGGGCTCTGGACGCACTCTCTGTGCCCGTGCACTTGAATAAAGTACACCAAACATTCAACACTTTAATTGGACAATCAATCATCTTCTCCTTTTCAGGGTCTTATGGCGGCCACTGAACGCCACGGCGCTTTAAGTATGGATGCACACCTGCTGCTTCAACTCTGATCAGAAAACAGTTTTGTTTTGGAGAAAACGAAGGCAGCGCACTCGTGCACTGACTTAAAAATGCTCCTACCCAGACTCACAAGCAGCAAATATGTATATGGTTATTTACTGTATCATCATTAGAACCTTTAAGGCTGCAATTAACAATGTCCCATCCAATGCAGTCCCTGAGTAGAAGCTTCACCCTGCTGGAGGTGTGTGTGAGCATTGGATGAGCGCCACCTACGCTCATCTCAGACTGGAATACTTCCTCCCGCAAACTGTGGCGTCCACTCACAGCGAGGACGCCGCTGGCTCGGCCCTGCATGACAACAAACTCTGTCTCCCAGCAACTGCGGGGGAATACACGAACACATGAGAGTGGCTCACTCCGCGGTCATCCTTCAGTGATGCCACCATGGAGCTGTCAGGGCGAGGAGAGGCTCTCTGCCTGCACGGCAATAACTATTAAAAATGATTGAACGCTCCGTCCTAGAAAGAAATTCCTACGGCGACCGCTCATCGCGGTCCACCTCGGAGAAAACCTCAGGCTGTTCGATCTGAAATCATTGAGTGGAAAGTCAATGACGACAACGCCGGACCCAAGATTTAAGAGCATGACGCTTTCCAGCTAACACCAAACAAATCTGCCGGACCTGCAAGCCCCTCAGGGGATCTTACACCACAAACAAACTGACATATGAGTCCACGAACATCATCATGGAATACTAAACTGTCTGTCAACATTTCCCAGGTAAAAAATAAACTGGTGCCATCTGGGCAGATAAGCAGAGCGTAGCAGGAGGAGACAGCCTGACTGCTGATGCAACAATGCAGAAAGAAAGTGCACTATATGAAAGTATACATCATCAGGTGCACCAGCTGCTACGAATACGCACAGACAAAAAGAAATCAAGCTCAAACACCAGCATCTCTTTAAAGTTCTGTCCTGTTTGCTGGGCGTCACTGCGCTGATGTCACTCTCTTGTCTCGTGTCCATATTTCCGGGGACACATAAGCACTCATGACTCACTTGTGCTGGCTGCATATTAAGCCTTAATGCATTTACTTGTGTGCTATTTGGGCAATTAAATGCAACTGGCGTCTCCTACTTTTCTTGAGTTCATAAGCTTCATAAGCTGTGAGTCATACAGAAAGGTTAAACGCTGCAGAACTCCCCCTCCAGTTAGCTGAAACGCCGAAGCCACTCAGTCGGACAGCATCTTCAAGACGACGCAGCGAGCCCAACTGCCTTTGGCCAGATTGCACACTGAGCTCATATCCTCAATATTGTTTCAGGAAATTCTGGGGTTTTTAACGACCTGCGGAGGAATTCACTGTCTATAATTAGACAAAAATTATGCATGGTGAGGTTTTTTTTTTTCAGCTTAATTCTGGCACTCTAGATTTGGCTAAAGCATGAATTAAATGAAAGCAATTTCATGTTTCTCTGCCGTTTATATTCCTTGCACAGCTGAAGGGGTTTGAAACAGCTTTTAGACAGTTCTGAAGGGGAGATAAAATGTTTTAACACTTCAATTCATATGGAAATATGAAGAAATAAGATTTTACAGACTTTTTTGCAGTCAATCAAAATGTTATTAGGGAGGCTGTGGCTGCACTGAGTTTTCTAAAATCTTTCACTCACTCTTACCAGATATCCCACGACCTGGATGACAGACAAAATGAGTGGCTTTGACAACTAGACCCAGTTGTTTCTAGAAGTAGTGTTCAGTAACGTGTTGACACCATGAGTCATGCATTGTGCTGCCAGCCTCCTGCCCTGCTCTCCTCTCACTCAGGTGGCGCAGCTCTGACCCACTGATGACACGATCACACAACCCCAATTCCAGTGAAGTATATATGAAATCAATCAACCGACAGGACGAATATTGAATTTCCTGATGTAACAGCTGCCATCTACAGCGTCTGATTTAATGAGGTGCTCTGCGACTTTAAGGGCGTTTCTGTTTTCTTCTCATTTTGTGTTTATTAGGCTTATCAGGTCTACATAATTAGTTATTAAAAGAAAAATAGGCAGCACCTTTCAGATATACAGCACCACAGTGTCTGCTTCCAGAAAGGCCCACAGATGAATGACTCTCACAGGATCGGACATTAAGACGCTCATTATTTCTAGCAGTCAGGCTTGGTCCTGGCGGGCAGCCTCCCTGCTGTCTGAACCCACTCCCCACCAGAGAGTGATCAGTGGGCAGCGCTGCACATTTTCTCCAGTGATCCATGCCCATGTCCAAGACATATGGCCTCAGGTCTCGTTAACCAACCGCAGAGTTAATCAGCAGCCCAAGACACTGTGGCACTAATTGCACTTATAAACCACTGTGTGTCAGAACAACAGATGAGCTCTGGACAGTCCAGACTGGCTACTGTGTGTCCCACTCCAGCTCTTTTTATGACGCCCCAAACTCCCTGAGACATTTACTGTTGCCATGTTCAACATCATGTCAAGTTTTATCTGAGGCTGCTCTGCTCCTTCCCTATAGACTCCATCCTCTTCCCTCACAAATGCTGAGCAAATATTAGCTCTCCTCCCTGCGCTAGGATAGTCCTGGATGAAGCTGGGGAATCTCTCTCTGCAGGAGATACTGTGAACATCAGCTCATCACCGGCACATTCTCCACTCAGGGATTTGCAATGATTGAAAGCACACAGCCGAGCCTGAGAGGCAGTATTGTAAGGAAGAGGCTAAAGTACGTAGACACGCCGACAGCTGAGTGTAAAACCAAAACGTGGGCGCATCGTGCATTTGAAGAAGCCACTTTCGAGGAAAGCGCCTCTCTTTCATACATGCATGAGCGGCCGTACGCTCTGAGGACGGTGATCGGTCTTATTTTACAGCGACATCTAGTGAGCTGTCTGCAAAAATCAATGGTACGTTTAAATGTCAGGCAAAGCTTTAATGGCAGTATAACTAAAATGTCAAGAAAATCCACAATCACTCTCTGTTTGAGGGTCAGTCCACAGAGAGAGACACACACACACACACACACACACACACACACTGACATACCTATTTCCAGGCACACCAGTGCTTCTGTGGATTTCCATTTCTTTTCACTCCACATCTCCGTGTTTTACATTCTCCTCCTCTCCTCTGAGGACACAGATGGCGATGTCTGTCGATCCGTCTGCCGCGCCTCCAGCACTTCAGTATGCTGGCGATTAATATCCCGATTAATAGTTTGGGCTATGAAAATGTCAGAAAAAGAGAGACGAATGCCCATCATAATTTGCTGAGAGTGAACACTTCAAAACCCAAAGACATTCAGATTACAACGTAAAACGAGGAAAAGCAGCAAATCCTCACACATCTGAGGATGAAACCATAGCTTGTTTGGCATTTCTGCTTGAAAAAATAGCTGCCATTCAATTTTCTGTCAATCCATTAATCGTTTCAGCACTAATCTCAGTCATATTGGCCCCATTTTTTTATGAATTTTACTGTTTAAATTCATAGACTCCATCGGATAAGTTCTAATGCTTTTGGTGACCTTCTGGCCTGTCTTGTGGCACAACCATCAGTGCAAAATACAGAGAGAAATGAAATGTTTTCCATCGTCCTGTGCCATTTCATTTCAGTGGCAGCACAGCCAGCCCCAGGACAAACTTCCCATTTTTGGACATAATAACTGGGGATGCTTTAAAATGTTCAGTTTGACAGTATGGTGCCGATCAGGGTAAGTCTTACATCATTGGGTTTAATGCAGCCACCTTTTCCCATCTATTCCTATAGGCCAGTCTCCACCCTCCTCTCCTTTACCATCACCTCCCATTTCCCACAACCTCTTGTTCCACATTTGTAATCCATGGGTGTACTCGTCCCCTCCATCCCCTCCGTCTCCTCCATCCCTCTCCTCCTCTCGACTTCCTTCTGAGTGCTGCTTAAGGCCATAATCTGTCTTCCAGTGCTCACCACTGATTGGGTCCAGAGGGGAATGGCAGCAGGAGACAGGTGGAGCGACAGGGCAAAGGGGAAGTGACTGAGGGATAGATTGTTTGTGTGTGTGTGTGTGTGTGTGTGTGTGTGTGTGTGTGTGTGTGTGTGTGAGAGAGAGAGCAAATGAGAAGAGATGGAAGAGCAACTGAACATAGGGAAGTTTAATTTAAGTGAAACTTTTCTCTTCTTGCTGCACATTTCTGTTTAACAGGCCCATGCGCACACACACACACACACACACACACACACACACACACACACACACACTATCTCTCTCTCTTTCCAATAACCATACAGGGGTTTCATGCATTATTCATGAATGTGGATGAGGGAAAGGAATAGACAGGTTAGGTGTGTGTGTGTGTGTGTGTGTGTGACTGTGACTGTGTGCTGGGCAGAGCAGTGTGACCGACTGTAGACTCCAAGTCTAAATCCCCTTTAGACAGGAACATGGCTTAGATCGATACCTGAAATACATAAGAGATGTGTGTGCTCAAGCACATCTGTGGCTCACTCCTCATCTGTGTCTGTGTGTGTTTGCTGCTCTGAGTCCTGTATGTTTGCTGTGCAATTTCTTCAAACAACCTTTACAGCAGGAGAGCTCATTGAAGTCCAGCAAGGCTCTCGCACGAGCTCAACAGGGGGAGCAAAAAGCTATTCTAAGTACATTAAACACACCAAAGTTCCCCAAACTTTAAAGATCAAACCTTACGACTGCACCGGGGGTCCAAGTTTAATTCAGTAAGTATGTGCATACTTGAACCACCAGCTTCACTAAAAATTATCAGAAAAGAGAACAAACCCATGCAATTACACAAAAACAGCCAACAATAAATAAAAAAAATGGCTATGGGTACCACGACAGGTGCCATACGCATAGCTCGGCTACACAAGTGAAATTACCTATACAATCGTCAGCAGAATAGAGCATCCTCATGACACACACTCTTGTCCAGCACAAACACACAACATTTGTTGTGCTCAGCTGAACGGCATCCTCCACCACCGCTCATTCTCAAAACTTTGGCTCATATAAGCAATCTGCTCAGCCTTTCATTGTGCTCCTCAGATGATTCTTATACTTTTGAGCATGAGTCACAGTGCTGCGCAGGGCTTGTGTAAAACATGCCGTGCACACCTGACCTATGCACAGGTGCAGCGCCGATCAGGCAGATCAAGAACTGGCATGAGCACAGACAGACCCAGCGTGCACCTGTTGGCTCCACATCCAGCAAAGTTGGAGGATTCCACTCACTTGGAGTGCTCACCAGGTGGTGCAATCAATCAGGGTGCCACATTTTTTAACCGGCGCCAAGGTGTAATACTGTTATCCTACACGACAACCCACGATGACGTCAGCCTGACTTATACTGCAATGCTGTACATTTCTTGTACTGAAAACTCACAGAATAATTTAAAGCAAAAACAACTGAAGACGGGCGGACAGACCGCAGACAAAGATGTACCATCATTTCTCTCAAACATGTCTGTGTCACTCACTGGTGAAAGATCATTTTGTTGCTGAGTAGAACATCAAGCAGTACACTTGACTTGTGTATATATATGTACAAATACACATATATTTGTACTGTGTGTTTTGTATGTTGATATTCAGTGATTCATGCCGATTCCTACATCGGTGGTTGAGGCCACACGACATCCCTAGTGTGCATCTGTGTGTGTGTGTGTGTGTGTGTGTGTGTGTAAGTGGGAGTCAGTTCATAAAGGACAGTTGCAGAGGAAGACAGTGTGCCCATGAAGATGTGCAGCGGGAGCGCCTGCCAGCCTCTGGCACTCCATCAAAGACAACAAGATGGAGACAGAAAGAGAGAAAGACATGAAGGCTGGAGTGGGGGATGGAGACGAGAGAGGGCTTGTGTTACAAGGCATATGGCCCGAGTGAGGAGACAGATGTTTCTTGTGTGGAGGGGAGAGGTGAGCGCACACACGCCCTGTTGCGCCTGCTACTGCAATCCCCCCCATGGGAGGAACAAACAGATGTGTGGAGAAGCTGCAGTGGCATGCTGGGACCCTCAGAGCTCATCCAGCCTTTCTCTGATGATGTTCTTTCCTCTCCACCTCATCACGGCTCACTTTCACGATTCCTCCACAGTTGCTCGTACCCTCATCTCATCTCTCATACTGCCCTTTTCGCTGCTTTGAATTCACTTGTCCTACACCGGCTCTGTCTAACAGCAGTGTTAGGAGTAAATAAAGTAACGCGTTACTTTATACCAATACTTTTGGAGATAAATACAAATGTGACTAATTATTTTTTCTAAATTAATAACGTAAGAACAATTACAGAATTCGTTACTCGTTACTTTTGTCTTACTTGAAAGAAGTGAACGTTTGCAGAGGGCAGCACACGGACGCAGGCTATTTCCTGGATTTTCGGCAGCAGCAAACCTTGATTGACACGTACTTCCAACAGCTCGTGCGTCTTCTTCTATTAAAACGTGCTATTGATTTAATAAAACATAGTTTACAGGTAGGAACGCCTATCGCTGCTGCCATCTGGTGGTCAGGGGTATTAATAACTCCAATCAGTGATAATTGGTACAACGATTGTCTTCTGGCACAACAAACCCACTAAAATAATCCTGCTATGTGTGCATTTACACGAGAATTGAAGCTCCATTCAAAAGTAATCCAAAAATTAAATTCCCTTATAACTCATTATTATTAAGTTTCCATGCAGTAATTGGTAAAGTACTTTTGACAGAAGTGACTACTAAATGTAATTAATTACTCATTTTTAGTAACAAGTTGCATAACGCTGCCTACCAGCAACTCTAAAGCTCGCTAATTTGTTGTCTCATTTAATCTGTATAAAACAGAAACATAAAAAGTGTTAATTTACGGCTTTGGGGGAGTTACATGGCTTTTATCACTATTACATTTTGTGATTCTTTACACTGTCTCCAGTTACAGTGTAGGCTGCTCGAGATGGTTTGTGAGCCAAGGTTTAAGTGCAGGTCCCCATGCACATGTTATGGCACCAACAAGCCCAAAACAATTAAGTGCTGTTTATGTTTGTTACAGCTTGTTAGCCTGTTTTTATTCCTACACAAGAGCACTGCAAAAACTGAAAAAAAAAAAAAAAACAAACCTCAACTTCTGAGGTTTTTCTTCCTTTTTCTCCACTAGCAACACCAATGGTCTTACTTGCTCTACACTACAAGAATACAGCTTCAAAGGGTGCAACTGATATCCTCAGGTCTTTTTGGTGTGTGTATAACATTAGAAGAAATACAGTTTTTTCCGTCTTCATCTACTTTCCGATAAATAAAAGTCTTGGAGAATGTGTTCACCATCAGCATTCTGCATTTGTCTCTTCTCCTCCTCATTCCTTTATACCGTCTGTTCCTTCTCTCCTTCCTTTTTGTGAATGTGGACAGACGAGTACACTGTCAGGTCTCAGGTGGTCTCATGTGCTTGTCCTGTTTTCCCCTTATTCGCTCTCCCTTAGATAGAGGTTGCTGGTAATACAGCTATAAATCACATTGTATGTGTTTGTCTGAGTGTGTGTGTGTGTGATGTGATGTGATTAAGGAGCAGAGAGTGAAGCAAAAGCTGAGGAACATAGCGATGGTGAAGATGAGACACACAGAGGCAGAACACTGTCTTTCCGTCAGACTTCAAGATGTAATTGGCTGCAGCATTACGACATGATTTACTCTTTAGACATTCAGAGAGAAGAACTAAATTGAATCCCAAAGATGAGAAAAATAGAGATTTTTGGCTTTGGTGTGACATTTACTGAGGGTTATTTTATCATTTTCTAAACCATTTGTGTTATTTTAAATGCTTAAAATGTTTTTAATATCTACAGATAAGCTGCCACAGCATCATACCAGTGTGTAGATGTACAAATAGAAACTTCTTCTTTTACAAACATGAAAAACAGGCTTTTTGCTGGGTTCTTTTGTCATTTCAACTTAGACAAGCACAATATGTTGTATCACAGTTGCTTTAGCTCATGTGGTGGTGCAGGTGGTCCATTAACTGCTCCCAGTGTATTTGTTTGAAGAAAAAAGGTAAGTCGCTTTGAACAAAAGAATAAACTCCAACACCGACACGGCTGAATAACCATAATACAACACTGCTTTTAAAAGACTTGTTTAAATGATAGCATGATACCATCTAGCATTAGTCATTCATCTACTGATTAATAATCATCCAGTCTGTTTAGTGCAGCTGTTAGAAGGCCACAAGGTTTGATGTTTTTAAGATAAAACAAATAGGCATAAATGGAGATATACGTTACACAAACCTCCCTGTCTGCCTTCATGTATTACACTACAACAGCTTCTGTTGCTCATCAGCACCCTGGCAGGAAAGCGCTGCTGTGTGCACAGCTTTACTACTATTATATTTTTATAGAATGTATGGACATGCTGAGTTTTCCCATTCAGATAATCACACAGTAAAAATAAGCAATTTGTCTTCAGTCCAATAACCTTCGCTGGCATGTGATCTGGATATGAGCGTCAGCTGACTGGATGTGAATGCAAACATGGTGCCAGACTATTACAGACTGAACCTTGGACAGAGATTGTTTTGGCAGATGCAGGTCACATTTCTCGACCTTGCATGTGATGTCTAGCATTGATCATATTGCACTAATCTGCTTTCAGTGCTGCTTGTGCCACTACAACCACGAGCAGTGGGTCAGGGTTACACACTTGCTATATTTGGAAAAACACATCACACGCATCAACAATCAAACAACTGCAGACACTTACTACGAGGTTAGTTTGCAAGCTGATATTTTTCAGTAGTATATGTGATTTAAAAACAGTATTGATTTACTTTTTTGGCCACTTGGGGGCAGCGCAACATTCTTTAAAAACAACACTGACACGTTATCTCCTTATAAAGTTTACATGGCTAATATGTTAGCAAACAATTAGCGACAAAAGCATTCATTTGGAGTCATGTTTTTGTCAACCTGATGAATATAAGTTCAATATTCCCTCTTCTTTTAGTGCTGTTCTGCTCTTCACCAACTCACGAGGCAAATATTTAGCTCTTTAGCAGCTGAGCGAACTGCTGGACATGACTGAAATAGTCCCAACCAAAACAATAAAGTGGGACACATTAAAAATCTTTGTACATCTGAGAGTTGTGTGATGTTTTTCCTTTGGGTTCATCACAATCACCGTTGGTGTGATCTTACACACACGTTTGTCACTTGCATTCGTTCTCATTTATTCCCCTCTCGTACACTAATACAAATGAGAGATTGAGGATTTACTTCAGCATGTTGTTAGGTTGTTGCATTTAACAAGGTTGCCAATGTCTTTGTCTTTGATGATGATTTATTTAGCTTTGAAACAACCTCCGCAGCCGGTGGGATACCAGAAATGCCTGAGGGTCACAAGCCTGACAGAGTTAAGCGGCCTCTGTGTTTTGATGTTAAAGCACTGGAGCTGTGAAGTAATGGGCTGTGTGTGTGTGTGCAAACCATTTAAGGCAGGGAGAGGGGGAGGGAGGGAGGCATGGTAAATTACATCTCCCTATGTAGGGATATCCCACCTGTGAGCCTATACAGGTCATTAAAGCGAAAATCTAAACACACACTCACACACATAAATTTACACCCTGGCAGCCTCGCGGCAATTTATTACTTCTATTTATATCTGTTACAGCTGTGGAGGAGAGGAGGAGTGAGGGAGAGTAGGAGGACTGGGGATTGGAGGATGCAGGGAAATGGGGCAAGAGGTAGAGAGAGAGAGAGAGGCATCTAGAAGGGAGCAAGGGAGAGAGAGGCAGAAAGAGGAGTGAGCAGGTGCTTTGGTACAAAGGAAACTGAATGTGAGGAAGGGAGAAACAGACCAAGTCAGACACAGACGAGAGAGGTCTGTAGGATTCTGGGACGGCTGAGATGTTGCGAAAAGAGACGACATCCTCAGTTGCCATGACAACTGCCTCCACGTGAGCGATCGCTCGGTCCCATGCTCGCTCGCCCACACAGAGAGGAGGCATACACGCGTGCGCACGGCCATAGACACAACTCTTGAACGTGCCCTCAAACTCCCACGCTGCCTGGCAACATACCTCTCATCCGCCCACCTCCCTCCTCTCCATCCATCCACTCTCCAGCCAGCCATCCATCCATGCATGCAGCGTACCTCCCATCACATCCACATCCATGCTTCCTGGCACTCTGCCTGCCACCCCCATGTCCAAACAGTCATTTCCCTCCTCTGGGAATTTCTTTTGAGGTATCAGAGACGAAAGTCCAATGATAAAAGTTTACGTTTGACTTTGCTGATGTTTGTCGTGTAACATTTGCTTTGCAGATACACAAAAGTTTTAGATAATACAGTCTTAGATCAATGGTTCTTCATTTTGCAGAGCATTTCCTCCTTTTTATCTCCAGTTTAACTTGGTCACATGGTTGTCTGTTGCGTAATCGATCGCAGAGTGCAACAAGGGCTGGGAGTGTGTTGGTATGCAGCATTTGTGCAATGCCACATGTGCGTTGCTAGATAGCGCTGTGAGGCACCTCAGAGACGACCACTGAATCTGCTCACAAATGCATACGCATTTTCTTTGCACATGTGTTAAGAAGAACACTCACAGAGGCATACACATATACCACTTTCGGTGGGATAGAACACACTCAGCACAAGGTCACATTAACATATATGCTCTGTACACAGGCTGCTCTGTACACATCCACTGGAGGAGAGGCAGTTGGCACACAGGGGAAGGGCACTGCTGACCAATATTCCACATAGCCTTTTCCCTGCCAAGGTAAAGAGAGCCAGCAAATATTCTGTCCACACACACACACCACTCGAATGCAGTGGCCTTGGCCAAAAGACTCAACCAGGGACAAACACGATGCAGTAGCAATCAACTTCCTTAACAGAGAGACACTTGTCAAGTGGAAACCATTAAATCTACGCTGACATCAATTCTGCTGACATTTCTCACCTCCTCTTGACAAAATAGAAAGGGTGAACTCAACAGATTGGGTGCAATTGTATGATAATTTGACACAAATATAACCCTACAGAAAACAATGTGCACCTAGAGCAAAAAAATCAGAACATGGAAAACATCAATTAAGGGCACAATGAGGTGTAACACGTGATGTCCTGAACATAAAGCAGCCCCATTTTTAACATTCTGCACTCAAGTGTGCCACAATCACTGTCCAAGGTGCTGATCCTGGGACTGGCAGAGAGACAGAGCTGTCCAGTTTACTCATCATTGATATGCTGACAGCAGTCTGGGCAGTAAATTCTGCTGAACCTAACCGACACAAAACACATCTAACGTGTGGAAAATATCCATCGGGGAAATAGGAAAACAGTACACTTATTTTTGCACAGCGGTATCGCCTCTTTGAATGCACGCAGCCTAAAATCAAACAGGGTCTGATGATGTTATGTTATTTTGTGTTTCTAAAATGAGTCTTAAGTAGTTCACCCCGCAGCACAAGATACATCATGCACATCACTCCAGTAGACGGACTTTTGGATGAGAAACAAATAGCCTGGGATGCGAACACATTCATTTATTTTATTTTCACACTTGCGTCTTGTTTTGTGTATGATGGAAGGCTGGTGCCTCTCGCAGCACGCACTGGGTGAAAGGTGGGGAAACACCCTGGAAAAGTCAACAGTCTCCACAGACTTACACACACACACACACACACACACACACACACACACATACACACACACACACACACACACACACACACACACACACACACACACACACACCTGTGTCTCTCGAGTCCCCTTTCAACCAGACTTTGATGTCCATGGAGTCTTGGAGGAAACAGGGAGATAACACAAACTCAGCACAGTAAGTGTCTACGTTTTCCTCGCTGTGAGTTGGCAGAGCTTATCACTGAGCCACGGTGTCACCTCATGCACAGACAGTCTGTTCAAATAGAAAGCAGGCTCTGTCAGTCACTGATGATCTGTGTGCCAGTGTGTGGATAACAGACCAAATTTGCGACTTAGGGGGCGATGCCAAGTTTTCAAACCAGGCAGTGATCCAATTGCATGCTAAGCTCCCTGTGATGGGTCTGTAAAACTATTATTTGTTGTTTGTCTACATTCCAGCATGACTCTCTAACTGTGTGAACCTGAAAGCATGTGACTGCCTGCATCAATGGCTACATCAGTTTACTGTGAAGTGATAAACTGAAAATCATGACTGTTTTAAAGTTTGCAGATGATTAAGATTCAAGCTTTAATGTGGCTTGAAAGGAAACTACACACCAACAATCCACTGAACCCTTCAGGGGGTTTTCAGTCCTTTATAGCAATAGCAGATGATGGTGTTTTATCCCCTTTTCTTTACACATAACATATTGTTAAAACACGAGGACGCTTGTAGCCTTGAAATGTACTAAGATCTAAGAGTGGAGTTTTCTGTCACAGTACAAAAAAACATGTTTAGCCTGTGAGTTTAAGATGTTCCTTTTGTCTGACAGTCATGTTAATCAGGTGAGACTAAGACGATAGCGCTTGTCGTTCTTTATCAGCAATATAATGATCTAAAGCTTACAGAGCTGCGAAAGAAAATCACATAATCACAGTTAAATCCTGGTGTGACAAAGTGGAACTTTGTTGAGCATATATGAGGAGGACTTGGCTGCACTCTTATAGGTGAAACAACCTGCGCTGTTCTCCATTTATACGAAATGACTTCCTGTTCTTTGCATCATATGAGGCTTAGCACAGTGACAATGTGGGAGTGCTTTGACAGAGACACACTTGTGCCCTCTTTATCTCCCAACACAGTTATTTGTAATGTAGACCAAAAAAAAAAAAAGATCTAATTTTCATCTTTAACAGCCTTCACTTCTGGATTTTACCAGCAGTCCATCACAGAGCAGACAACATACAAAATAGAAATGCTTACCTGAAATATGTGCATTAACTGGCTTCTTTTGTTTGTCCCGGTGAATTCAAAGGAAGCAGAACAGCAATCTTTTCATCATCATTATGGAACATGCTGCCACTTGATTGGTTGGTGGTTGAGTGCAGGCATTTGTCACTGAGACAGAGCAATGATGGGGTTAACCAACAGGTGAGCATGTTATATACAGCTACACATATAAAACTAGGATAACTTGGGGTAACCACTGTGCACAATTTGTGCACTAGCTCTTCATATTCTGCCCCTAATAACTACACCACTTTCTAAAGGCGTAGCCACTAATTTTTATTTCCTTTTCAGGAACAAAGTACATTTATCAGTATCATTGTAAATACGCCACTGTTAGCCGAATTAGCCATTAAAACAGCATTTTGCATTAACATGTCAATGGCCTCATAAAAAGCAAACAAAACACTCATTTTACACAACAAGCTTGTAACTGCCATCAGATTGAAAAGTGCAAAGGCAGGTAGTGGCAGCAAAACTGTCCAAATAACATCACGTCCTACACAGCTGAGTCAAATAGCATCTGCTGCAAGTGTAAACAAATCCTCAAGTGTAATCAATAGTACATTTGTTTGCATGTGTGTGTGTGTGTGTGTGTGTGTGTGTGTGTGTGTGTGTGTGTGTGTGTGTGTGTGTGTGTAGTGTGCGTGTGTGACCTGGGACCTGGGACCTGGGTATTGAAGCGGATTCTCGCTCCGGCTGAGCTGGTTGTGAATGATGACTCATCTAGAGGAGGCCTTTGATAGTCCACACAGCGCTCCATTTAAAACTCACTGAGACTTGTGTTGCTGTGAGGTCTCTCTCTCTCTCTCTCTCTCTCTCTCTCTCTCTCTCTCTCTTTCACACACACACACACACACACACACACACACACACACACACGCACACACACTTATCGATCAAAGTTGGTGGTGCAGCCGTTATTCCCATTCATCCCCTGGTCTCCCCTGGCTCCTGCTATTGATTCCATTTTACTCTGTGCTTAATTCACAGCTAGAGTACGCCTGCCTCAGCCTCCACTTCCAACACCTCTCAATGTTTATTGACCATATAGTAGCACTACATCTGAGCTCAGTGCCTATATTTTCACTGTGGCTGTTTTATTGCCTCTCTTATAACATTTCATCGCTTATACTTATCAACATTATCTTCAAAGGGTATTTGTCATTGGAGAACAGGCAGCTTGAGTTACAGTGGAGGCCCACACACCTTTCGGCCCTCCAGAGGATTATATGTGTTGCGAAATCTGGGGAAATGGTTGAAAAATTGCCAATAATAATTGTCACAGGTGAAGCTGTGTGCATATATATTGGTGTGTAATTGTCCATGTGTGTGTTTGAGTCAGTGTGTGTGTGAGACAGAGCGATAGAGTCTTTAAGTCATCCTGGAATCACGTGCAGCTTCTTTCTTCCTTATCCTGTGTGACTGAGGGGTCTTGTGATTACAGTCCCTTGTTATGGTTCCTCTCTCGCTCTCTCTTTCCGTCTCTCTCTCCTTTCCTTCTGCTTTGCCTGTTGCATGGGAGAGGAATCAAGGAGAACTACAAGGACGGGGCACATAAGTAACGAGAAATGAAACTATCACTCTCTCTGCAGCTTGTTGCCTTAGAGACCAGCAGAGAGCGAGAGATAAATCTGAGAAAGCCTCTGATCATTTGTGTTTGTGTGTGTGTTTGTGTGCGCGAGGAGGGTGTACAGAGAAAGGGGTCAGCATCCGACACCCAGCAGAAGGCAATTCCCACATAGCTGATGTGCCTCTCTTCCTGCCCCCTCTGCGCTCTGTTTTCTCTCCCAAATTGTGACATCAATGCTGAAAATCAGATCTAATCATTACAAATTAGAGAGCGCATGCCCTCACCTCTGAATCAGTAATCATCAGAGACCGTGCTCAACAATAGATTGTGTCTTTGTCTCCCTGGGATGAAAAGAAGCCATCGTGTTTAACAAGGCACAACATGCTATCTTTGGAGTGTTGGAAGTGAGAGAAAGGGAAGAGAAAGGGCTGGATAACAGCACAGTGATGTTTTATGTACGAGCAGTTTTATGTACCTGTGCCTGTATTTAAAAAGTATACACAGGTTAATCTAATGTATGTGGTCATAATCTGTTTTTCTTCATGTGATTGCTTTTATTTTGTCACAGAAAATTGGAGTTAACACTAAAAACCACTGCCTCTGTGCACAAAATATTCAGCTATGAAAAACAGTGTGATCAACCCCAGGTGTACCTGCTCTCCTCTCTGACAGCCAATAATCCAAATTGGAAGCTCAAAGAAATCATCATCAATGTCAAGAAAGTCTCGGTACAATATGTCGTGACCTGTAAATGTGTATTTTTAGGTCCAGTATGTTGGAGAGTCTACAATAACATCCTACAGTGCTATGGAAGTGAAAGTGGTGGCTGGCTGCAGTCACATAAGCAGGTCAGAGGCCGGTCACTGCGGGGAAAAAAAATCAACAAACAGGAACTATTATGCTGGAATCTGAACTTTTACTCTGTGAAATCGGATTTTCAGCATATTAGCGGGACTGACCGGTGAGAAAAACAGCACGAGGAAAACACTGCTCCTCTAAGAAGAATGAATGTTTGTCCCCAAGCCTGAAATGAGACATGACACTGGGAATAAAGTCAGTGGTTCGCTGCCAGAAGATTGCATCAATTTGCTATGCTTTGGAGTAAATCTGAGAATTTAAAATGATATGATGCCGCCTGAATTTAGCAACCACCTTCTAAAAATACTCCACTGTTTATTTTTCATGTATATCCAGTGGTAATGATACAGCTGTGAGCACCAATAAGGAACAGAAAATTTGGTTCGTAACAAGGCTGAAAAAAAATCACATCCTGCCTGATGGTTCATTATGTAATCCGGCAAAAACACCCGGACATGTCAATGAAGCTTGATGTGCTCACAGCCCAAAAACACACAAACTGGCCAGATATCAAAACCCGAAAACTGATTTTCATTGCACCCCTTTAATATTAACATATGAACATGTCAATATCTCCTCTGGATTCCCATCTAAATTTCTGTTGTCAGACTTCTGTATGACACTTACCATGCTTACACAGCCAGAGTTGACTTACACAGCTGTTTTCACTGATGCTGCCTGTCATGACTGTGGGCGGGAACAAACTGAGCTTAACTGACAGCTCCCTCTCCTGCTAATATGCTGCATCTGTTAGGGCAGGAGTATTTTCCATTTACACCTTGATCATTGGTATTAGTTACATGAATAGGGTTTGGTGGTCTCCCAAAATTCTCCGCCAAGCTGCAGCCAACTTCAGCGTGAACAGAGGTGTAATCAGCCAGAGGAAAGACAGCAGAGAGCATGAAATCACAACCAGGCATGAGTCCGTAAAGCTAAGGTTTATTCATATGAACATGTTTAAAACTGGATATATCTTTGGTTCTATAATCTTTGTCATTATACTAGATATAATATGTACATATCTGTGTGTGTGTGTGTGTGTGTGTGTGTGTGTGTGTGTGTGTGTGTGGTGTGTGTAAGTGTGTGTGTGCATCTGTGTGTGTATATATTATATGCATTTATTCCATAATTACAAATGTTACAAATATTGAACAGTGGAACATAAATTTAATATAAAACCATTGAAGTAAAATATATAAATGTGCTTTTTGCCTGCTCATCAGCCCAGAATTAACGGTGAAAAACTCAAAATGCAGTCAGGGAGACGTGAGGAGAGACAAACTTAGACACGGGAGAAAAACGAGTGGGCAAGAACATAAAAGAAGGGAGACGAAGCCACCCAGAGAGGAGGAGAAGGAGAAGGAGGGAGAAAGAGAGACAGCTAGCATGGTTGGTAAATACAGATCACCTCCGTGGACCTTCGGCGCAGATGCACTGTGATCTGCAGCCATCTTTCATTAACTGTGTCTCCATGGTAACCCAAGTGGCAGTGTCAAGGCTCGAAGTCGCCCAGAGGGTGACCTTGCCTTTGACAAGCGCACACAGCTGCACCCATCTCTCTTTCTGTCTCTGTTTCAATCCATCCATTTCTTGAGCCAGATGTCTTTCTGTCATCCCCCTGCCCCCCCACCCCCTCACCCCCCCCAACTACC
>JBBMOE010000020.1:4708984-4814204 GCA_037975065.1 Chaetodon trifasciatus | reverse complement strand
CCCCCTCACCCCCCCCAACTACCAAACCACCCGAGCACCCAGACAGGAGAAGAGCTGGCACCCGTACATGCTTCTTAAAAAACAGCCCAAGTCGCTCTCCCTCTGCCTCCTGCTCACAGACAAACTCGACTTTGTGTTGTAATGAAATACAAAAGGACATCCAGCTGCCAGGAGCTGTTACTGGGATCTGAAGCAAGACGAGCATGTCCCGCCTTTGTCCTTCTCTAACTGGGGGGTGATGGTGTCGGGGACCTCTGATTGGAGCATGTCGTTCTCGTTGGCAATGATGTGCTTCACCAAGCAGTTCGCTGCTTCATCGATGTTGATGTTCTCCTAAAAAGAGAGGGAAAAGCACAGGAACGAATGGAAGGAGGACAAATCGATTAATGCAAGCGTTTCAATGCACTGGTTATATTTTATTGCTAAACTGAGTCGATGGATGACGTGAACACGAATTGAAAAGGGAGTTTTATATAATGCTACCTCGTCCCTGCTTTACACAGCCTATACACGACAAAAAACAGTGTGACAAGTGATTGAATAAGTATAGCATGATGTGTGAAATCAGTACTGGAGTGTAGAAAATACAGAAAGTAACCAATAATAGTTTGAATCTAAGTGTCTCTACATGTACAATATTAAAAGTTATTCTCAGATTAAATCTCAGCGCCTTGCATACTTTTGCAGACAATAATGTAGATGTAAAAGGATACAGTCAAATAAAACTACTAATATGTTTGATTGAAGCAGGCACTCGTGTACAATAGAAAATAATACCTTAACAGGAATGAATAATACAAAAGAGTGTTTTCTGTGACAGCTGAGTAGCTTTGATTTGATGTTAACAGGAGACAATGAAAGCAGTGTCAACTAAATACTGTGAATGTAATGTTTTAAATAAACAGCACAAACAACAGAATGATTTTGTCTAAGTCAGACTGAAATAATTCCTACTTTAGACAGCACCTTTGCACCACTACACTTGAATTTCCTGTGTCGTGTTGTATCATCCTGCCTTCGTTATTTTTTATCCAGAGGATATTTAGAGGGCATTTTGCCTTAATTGGATACAGACGGGAATCAGAGGGATGACATGCAACGAAGGTCTGGAACCACATGCGATTAGATGATGAGTGGAGGAATAATCCTGGGAAACTTGTCTCGACTGATTCACAAACCTATTCTACCCATCAAAATAAAACACAAATGCAAAATGTCCACGCTCGACTGCACCCAGACAAAGGATTCAGAGCGACTTGGACCAGAGCTGAAAGCTGAGTCAACTAGAGAAATGGCCCTGGGTGCTAAAGTGAGGTTCACACGAGGAGAGAACCAGCCAAGTATTGATGAGAGAGACACACATGCACAGGCTCTGTTAATATGTGAAACGTGACGCAGCAGCAGTAGATGCACTGCATATTCATTAGATCTAACTGTGTGCTCAGTAGGATGTGACATGGTGCCATCTGCAGAGCCCTTAACTTCTCTCACACACAAACCCCTCTGTGCGCCATGTCGTCATCGATCATACTTTCTGTTAGATCAAGAGCAAAAGATTCATCCAAATCAACAGAAAATGCAACAAACTCTACTCTCTGCCATCTTCACATCTTTCCATGTGCATTCCTGTGCATACAGAGCTTGCTCAGGTTATTTGGCAGTGGGCAGTCAGCCTTCACCCTGATATATTACACACTCCAGCAGCTCAAATGGCATCAGGAGGAAATTGGAATTGTTCACATATAGCTGTGTCTAGATTTTCCAAAGCTGTCACATAACTGGTTGTATTGCCTTTAAATAAAGCCTCTCCAGTCCTGTTTAGTGCATTGATTTCAGCAGCTTAAATCCTCAATTTGTCTTTGTTGCTCTTTCACTGCTGCAATTAATGTTGGTCACCACTATTTCCATCAGCTGTGTGTTTCTTTGTTTGTTATTTCGAAGGACATCTCAAAAATTTCAGCGCAGTTTAGTGCGAAAGGAACAAGTGAATAGCTTTTGGCGTCGATCCAGGACATTTTAAAGGATGTTTTGGATGTCTGAATGAATAAAAAACATGTACATGTAACAGCATGAATGTCTGTCAACTCCATCTGAATTCAGGTGCAGATTAAAATGTATAAATATTTTCTATTGATAAATTAACTGTGTGCGTGTGTGTGTGTGTGTGTGGGTGTGTGTGTGTGTGTGTGTGTGTGTGTGTGCGTGCATGCACATGTGCACGTCTCACTCTATTTTCTCCCCTTTTCTCATCCAGCTGTGAGATTCCTGCTCTGCATAAGCGGCCATGATCAGGGCTTGTACTGGTGTCTCAGTGTGTTAGTGTGTTGGTGGGTGAATCCTCAACTCGTCCCACTGACAGAATTCACTCACCGCATTCTTTCACTCGTTCGCACTGTCTGCTGCATCAGCCAAGTCTCGACTCATGCTGCAGTTTATTCAAGTTTTCAAAAACTTTCATGAAATTTAATGTTTGGATTTCATACTTTGTGTGTTTTCTGTGTAGTTTCTGCTCAATTCAGACTGTAAAAGTCAAACTGGCTAAACTGGCACCATGCTTACATAAATAGAAACATATACATGGATTGATGCCCTTGTTATGCCTGCACCTGCATCTCATACCACTTTACCTTTTCCAATCTTTATATCAACAAACATGAGAGTGGGATCACTCCTCTCATCTAACTCTGGGCAAGGAAAGGAACAAGCATAAGTTCCCAAAACGTTGAGCTATTCCTGAAATATCTGTGACAGTAAGTAGAAAACAGAGGATTCATATCTCCCCTCAACATTCCTGGACATCCTGCCTGGATGACTGAGCACCTGATGCATGCGCAGCTGACCTGAAATACCACATTAGGAACGTCAGCTCTCGGAAAAGCGGCAGCACTCAGTGAATGAGCTTTTATTCATATGCAAATACTGAGTAGACTGTAGAGAGTCTGTTAAACTGCACTTTTCAAGGATTTCTTCACATCCTGAATGCCTCTATGGTGGCATCTCCACAGGGCAATCAGGTGCTGGGTCTGACACAGTCGAGCTGGTAGGGAGTCAGCTGCCTCTCAAGGACATCTGAACAGGAAGGACACGCCTGCACACACCAGGGCTTGAACTTCAGAGGCACCCTGCTGCTAGCTGTGCTACTGCTTTGAATTTGTGTGTGTGTGTGTGTGTTTGTGTGTGTGTGTGTGTGTTCCATCTTTCTCACCTTAGCAGACGTCTCATACCATCCCACAAAGCCATTCTCCTGGCAGAACTGCTCCATCTTTATTCCATTATTGGTCAGTACGTCCCGGCCCTGGTCACATTTATTAGCCAAAAGCACAGTGGCTACATGTTTCCCATTGGCAAGTGACAGTTTGGAATCCAAGTCCTCCTTCCATTTGGTGACGGCCTCAAAGGAGGCGGGCCTTGTGACATCAAACACAATGAAGGCGCCCATGGCCTCGCGGTAGTACACGCGGGTCATGTTGCCAAACCTCTCCTGACCTAGAGGACACACACGGACAAAGACACAGACGAGCACACGCAGAGAAAATGATTAACACACGAATACTTTTAGTGATGCACACAGAGACATTTCTGGAAGTGATGCTGTGTCACTTCAGCAGCAATGGTTTGAATTAGAGTCAGCCGATTTACTCATTTCATCACACTTCTGTCTCATATGTGCTACCATGCAAGCATTCCTGACATACCTCTTCACCTGCTCTCTCAAACGCACACACGCGCACACACACACACACACACACACAATTACATGCATGTTTTTACTGTTAAAAAACGAGAGAGAAGATGCATAGAGGCAGGATGTGAGGAGGATGAGAGAAGTGTGTGTGTGTGTGTGTGTGTGTGTGTGTGTGTGTGTGGCTGGCTGTGAACTTGGCTGTAAAATTCCTGAGGGCAAAATTCATTCGATAAGCCCTGCTGGAATGTTGTATCCACACTGATTTTCCCATCCACAGCTTCTGCTCGAGCACCATCAGCACCAGCTTTAAAATCAGCTTGTGGGCAAGACATTTTCACACCGCAGACTAACCAAACACCTAAAGCGGTCCATCAAAAAGCAGTTTGGATCACGGTGAGGAGGTTTCAGGCTATTGTGCTGAAGCCCAGAGGGACACTTTGTGCTCACCTGCTTTCCTGCACAGGTGGATCAGAGCACAGGGTCAGCTGCAGACCAGCTGGGAGGAGAGGTGTCTTGTTCAAGGACATACAGTATCAGAAGGGCAGAAGCTTTTATTAAGAAGTATTAGTATTGTATTACTGTATACCACAATGTTCCCAGCTTTCCAATGAAGCCAACTAGTCTTTTCTTTTTCCAAACTCAAAGACACAGACAAAAGCAGAATTTGCTCATTTAACTGGAAACTGTGTGTTAATGTCGGGGCCCAGTGCTCACAGTAACAAGCTGTCTGACAATGCAGGCCTTTAAGGACATCAAATGGAAAGAGTGTCAGTGGTTTCATTAATAGGGATGAACTGTGCAGAGGCCCAAAGCATCTGCAGTTCTGTTATGTAAGACTGCAGCCATAGACTTCCACAGCTAAATGTGTGTATCGATGTGATTTCAAAAGGCTGGACAGTGTATCGAACCTCTCCAGTAAGCCCTAAACCAGCCTCACACACATCTTCATGCTATACGCCTGTGCAGCTAGCCCTGTCACCCTGTCCACATAGGCCACAGAAAAATGGCAGCCAAAAATAGAAGGGTTGAAGTTTCAGTATTATTTGTCTTGGGAAATGCACAGACACAGCCAGAGATTTATCACTGCGGTGGCATGAGAAAAACTTCAGTCCATCATCATCATCAAATCCCAAAACAAACCCACAGCAGAGCTGGAAGATATTTTTGGACCTGACTTATAAACGCCAGATGCGAACATAATTATTTTAAAAAGGACATTTAATACACATTTTTGCTTTGAGACTCCTGTTTTTTGTGTGTCCTTTCTATAATTCAAGGTAAATTGGAGAACCCATGTGACCCTAAACTATGCAGAACTGAGTTTAGCTGTTCAGGCTTTCCCACCTCAAGGCTTCCATAGCTGAGGGGCTGCTGTAGGGAGCACATATAATACAGACCTATAGCAATTTTCTCTGAGGGAGACACTCATCCTTAGTTCACAACAAAAGCTTTCTGTACACAGCAGCTCGGGACTCAAATCTCACTCACATGAGTTTGAGACA
This sequence comes from Chaetodon trifasciatus, assembly GCA_037975065.1. Lineage (NCBI taxonomy): Eukaryota > Metazoa > Chordata > Actinopteri > Chaetodontiformes > Chaetodontidae > Chaetodon > Chaetodon trifasciatus. Next base: position 4,809,017 of record JBBMOE010000020.1, on the reverse strand, counting down.
CATGACCGCTTGCGCCCACTGGAGAAGGCGCACAGGAGGGGAGAGCGCAGCAGGTCAGAGGATTCTTCTAAACCTCAGCCGACACTCATGTGAGATGAGACTGCTGTAGCCTTTAGGTTTGTTATCTTACGAAACAGCACCGCACTCAAAAGCCCTTATTCTCTCTGATTCCTGTGTTCGCCACAGACGACCAAGGCATTAAATACCGACTTTAAAACGGAAAATATGTCAGAATTTCTCATTTTCATTATCTCATAAGACAAAGAATAGAGTATCATACTGAGGGAAAGATAGAATTACGGTTATATATTGAATAAATGGATTTACAGTTCAAAACATGACAATGATTTAATAAACATTCATGAATTTTGAGATAACCCATCCAGCTGATAGACCAGAAACAATCTCAATGGCTGACCATTGTTGCTGTGGTGTCATGATGCTCTTCCATTAAGTCACGTGACACTCAAGATGAAAAGTAAGACATATTTCATGTCTCTGTGGTCACATGAATTGAATTTTAGATTTAAGTCATAAAGAAAACTCAGACGGCAGAAGAATAAAGCAGCTTCTGTTCACAACAGGTGAAAAATCACCAGTACGGATTTGATTTCATGTCAATTAAACACGTATAATAATATCAACAGCTCTTATGTGAGGAAACCTTTCCCATGGCTTCTCTGGAGTGTGTGTGTGTGTGTGTGTGTGTGTATGTGTGTGTTTTCCATGTGAATACAAATAAAGAGAAAGTTGTACTGTCTAGATATGTGTTGCCAAGTGATTTGAGGTGAAGTGAGCAGCAGGTTAGCTGCTACACACGAGGAACAGTAACCCTGGATAACCCTTAATATCATCCCCCCTGTGAAACTGGTTAAATACCAGCTGTGACGAAACGGTCTCATGCTCATTTTCTCTTTATCTCTCACCACAAACTATCTGTATATCTAAAACACACAATGCTCTGAGAGGGCCTTGATTGTCTCTGATGTGAAAGAACTTTTTGCCTTTCCTGAAAGACAAAGCCTTCGTTTCCAGCGTTTCTCTGATAAATACTTCATTTAGTGTTTTGGAAAGCTTTGTCTCTAACCTGAAGTGACATGCATTAAGGACGAGGAATTGATTTTCATAATAAGCACCTCATTGTGAAGCAGATTCAATCAAGTGACGTTTGAAAAAGAACAAAAAACATAATTATAAACATGATTTCCTCCAGGACTTCAGCTCGCCACGAACAATGAATTTACAAATGTAGCCTTCAGCTTTTGTGACTTGAAAGACAATTTTTAATAGACTCAGTACATTTATTTAATTGTCTCCCAAAGCATTTTCCATTATCAGCTTCATCTGAGCAAACAAAACAAAAGAATTTGAGCCAATAAACTAAAAAGCATCTATTCTGACCAATAACAAGGACTACTTCTTTTAAAAACCCTTCAAATATCTTAACATATTTATTCTTTTACGTAAATTAAATCGACTGTTGCCAGAGGCTGTGACTCACTTTTAAATCTCTCAGAAAAGACCTTTTGTGAGGAATTTCATATTATTTATCAAACTTTACGTATCTGTTTCCCCTTCATGACAGCTGAAAGTTGGACCGTACCTGCGATGTCCCACAGCTGCAGGCGCACCGTCTCCTGGTCCCAGTTGAGGACTTTAAGTGCGAAGTCCACCCCGATGGTGGCTCGGTAGTTGGGGCTGAAGTTGTGATGGACATACCGCTTGATGATACTGGTCTTGCCGACCCCGAGGTCCCCTATCACAAGAATCTTATAGAGATGCTCCTTCTGGTGGTTGTTCTGCATGGCGAGCGAGGAGGAGGGCGAGAGCTGAGCATGAATCCACCGGGATGGAGAGGAGCGGGGGATGAAAGGGGAGAATCAGAGGACAGCGCAGAGGGGACTGAGGGAGAGCTGGGAGTGAGAGAAGGGGAGGCGAGGTCCGCCCTGGCCCTCGCAGGGAAGTGGAGCACAGGCTGCTGGACCTTGTGACTCACGCAGGGGAGCAGCTGGGAGCGCAGGCACGTACTCAAACCTGCAGTGAACCCTGTTTACGCGTGAAGGAGGTCAAGAGTGGTGGGGGAAGTATTTAGATCACTTACTTGCGTTTAAAAAACTATTCAAGTACAATTATTGAAACCAAAATGCACTTAAATACTTGTTATGCCTGTCATATCATGATGCATTAACGTGGTGGAGCTATTTGAACTATTTTATACACTTTCTGGGTAGTTTAATTGATAATAATCAGGAAGGATCAGGTTTTGTGTTTAAAATCTTGCAGCTGCAAATTAACTATAGCTGTCAGATAGATGCAGTGGATTCAAATGTTTGTGTCTGAAATATAATGGAGTATAAGTAGTATTAAATGAAAATAAGTACAAGCACCTCATAACTGAGTGAATGTACTTTTCCACCAAAAAAAAGTTAAAACTAAGCGAAGATTTATCCACAGAAAGGAGCTCATGCCACTAAATGTACCTTTCTTTGGACATAATTCTTCCTCCAATTTATACACTACACTTATTCCCAGGTTACATTGCTTCATTGCTCCACTCTCTTGTATCGAGCATTTTTGTTCATATTGTCATGAGAATCTTTGCAAGAGAGAAACCTGCTGATCAAAGATCCCAGGAAGACTTCTTATACACACACACAAACACACTACAAGGCAGTTTTAAAAAGCTTTTATTCAGTCCAATTTAAAAAAAAAACAAAAAAAAAACAGTGCAAATCTCACAGAACAATGAAAACTCTTGCTCACACAGAATGGGAGGCAGAATAAAAGGCACAAGGAACAATCACTTAGATCCCTTTAAGATTTGATTTAAAAAATCCCTTTAAAAATGCTCCATAGTGAAACATGGCAGTCACGGTTTCAATTTGATGCGAGGACAGAAGACACTACGGTTCTCCGCTGTGCTTCCCTGAGACAAAGGATCAAGGTCCTGCACCTGACAAGCAAACACAAACACCGAGTCCTCGGGTTCGTCGCTTCCCTCTAAATGCTACGATTAGAAGCTACAAAACAGGATTTGTCACAGTATGCACCGATCCATTCTGACTTCTTTGAGCGTGTGTTGGCAGTCACAGCTTGAATAAAATCATCTGTAGGCAGCTAATTGTTGAAATCAACATTAAATCAACACTGATGACTGGCAGAGTCCCTATTTATGCTAACACAGGATGATATTTGACTTGTTTTACTACATCTACAGTGGCTGGATGATAAAACCTTTCACAGAGTAATTCTCAGCTGGGTCTCAGCGGGATTATGGAGGAAGAAGACAGACAAGCACTCCCCATATGAAGAATGACAGATTTTGGCTTGAAAACAGCAAAGCTACACAGGGAATAAATCTATTGATCTATTGAACTATAGAGACTCATTATCAAGACAGCCCTTCCTCTCCTCCCGACTCCTCAGCTTCTACAGTTTGGGGATGGGTTTGGCTGCGACGGCGATGCTCTCAATGGCGCACTCGTCACTTCCTCGGCGGATTCGGAAGTAGCCGTCCTCGCCCCAGCTGGTGCCCCAGCTGTTCTTGACGATCCAGTACTTCTGTCCGGTCATGTGGCAGCGGCCGTACCCCACCAACAGCACAGCGTGGTTGGTCAGCTCGAAGGGATTGAAGGAGTCTGTGAGGCCTGAGTGGTGGTAGATGCCCTCCTTGTAGTGCATGAAGTCAGGGTAGACCTTTGGAAGGACGGGGACAATTTACTTTGAATGTTTCTCTTGGTGTCAAATTCAAGTTATACACATGAAGCAGGAAGGGCTCCTGAGTTGTAAAGGAAGCACAAAGTACATTTCACAAAGGGAAAAAAAGGTTAATGTGTGATAAATGATTCAGATTAATGAGAAACACTTGTTGGGGTTGTTGTTCTGTCTGTTAGCATTTTGCTAGTTTAGCTGTGGATTGGGGTTAACAGGACAAGTTCAACCTAATTAGCAAATAGCTTAAACACAACAGTTGGGACGCTGTGTAGAACATAAATAAAACAGAGTGTGATAATGTGCTGATCCTTTTTGACAGATACTCAATTAAAAACAGGACAAGGACAATATATTTAATGTTTGACCTCATCAGCTTCATTGATTTTTGTAAATATCTGCTTATTCTGAATTTGATGCAGCAACACGTTTCAAACAAGTTGGGACAGGAGCAACAAAAGAGTGGTGATGGTATCATGATTGAGTATGAAAGTCACAAATTTTTTGGAATCAGGATTGTTGTGAACCAGTGGCAAGCTGTGTTACTACGATGACGGTAGAAAGCAAGAAAAAAGTGTTATCTTTGGTGTTAGTTCAAAAATGCTACATGAACATGTGAAAGCGTCTTTTATTGCTTTTAGATTTATCCTTAAAATGCTTTTGGATAACACAATCGATCTCAAACAATAGAAATGTATCCTCAAATCTCAGTTCATACAGAAGATTGAACTCAAACATGGATAAAGCGGCCGCGAGTGTAAGTTGATTTGAGTTTCGGCTAAAACGAAGGAAAAACAGCCATTTCTGACAACAACACAGGTTCAACTCTAACTCTAAGCTGCACTGGCAGAGCAATAACCTCAATGCTGCACATACTGTATGGACAGGAACAGCTGTTGGGAAACAGTGTGCTGCTTTTTACCTCAAAGGCCACCGCCATGGGTCCATTCTTGACCAGTTCCTTCATCATGGCCATCTCACTGCAGCCGCCATAAAATCCACCCACGTAGCCGTACTCTGCTGTGTAAACGCGTCTGCAGTTTTGAGGAACGCCACATGGAGAGTTCTTCCCAACATATGGAAAGCATGACTCCTCCACAAGGCCGAAATCCTGTGTATACTTCCCGATCAGGTAAGGGAACCCACCGTCACAACCTTAAAATGGAGAGATCTGGTTTGTTCCATAGGTAAAAAAATTCTGAATTCTCATGGTCAGGAATTATTTTGGGGGCTTGTCCTGGCTTTCTTACAGGGTGAAATCTCTAATGTGGTCCAAGGCAGAAACATTAAATCAGGCTTTTTTCCAGGACTCTTCAAAATAATTTGTGAAAATGCACTAATCAGTACGAAATGCTCAACTTTCTAAAGGCAGGATACACTTTCCAAAAAACACTTGAGCGCCACTTGTTCTGATTACAGAGGAAGGCGGCCCGGCGTCTTCTACGCACAGCGGTACAACACATCCATGATTATTGTGTCTCACATTATGAATATTCAACTAAGAACACCATGTAACTGCTGCCCACTTCGTATCAGCAACATTCATGTACCATGAAGTGATGTGGTCAGGAAACAGGACTGCTTTTACCTTGAGAATACTCCGAACAGGAGACCACTTGTTGCGGGCTGAGGATGGGACCCTGTGTGTTGTTGGTGAGGATTCGGATACGAGCTTCCAGCATTCCCATGGTGGCAAAGGAGTAGCAGCTACCACAAGACGCTGAAACAGAACATCAGAGGTTTACACTCGGGTAAAGAAACTGGTCAAAACATCGGAAACACCTTTCAACATCTAATCTAATAATTGCCTCAAAAGGTACAGCAGCACACCCTGATGCAATCTGATACAACACCCCTGATACGAAATCCAAATGAACTGGCAGCTCTCTGCAGTTTACAGCACATTTGTTCATGAATACATTACACCAGTCAGTACTAACGTTTCTGTAATGTTCCTGCTCCAGTACACCTACCCGCATTAGACAGAAACACTGATTAAACCCACTGGTTGCCATCCACGGTGCGAGACACCAGGTTCTTAATAAAATGCTCTGCAGAAACAAATTAAGTCAGAGAATAGGGGCTGCAGGGATCTGCTGGCTGCTTTAATTGTGGTAATGATTCAAGTCTGGGTGACACTAAGAAGAGTTTTTATTTGGGTCCAAGACCTTAAACCTCTTAAGACTAATACGATGCAACAACCATTCATTCAAATTAAAGATCTGTGCTAGTGGGGAAACTTCTGTTGCCCTAATCTTTTAGAATACACGATGTACTCAGTTCCTGATGTGACTCTGGAGGAAACAACGCGGTGACCAGAGGCATGTCTGACCCACAGGACACAGAAGTTTAGAGCTCTCTCAGGACTTATGATGAAGCTTTAAGCTGCTACAATGCTAGCTCCTCTGCCTCTTCTATTAACATTAGGTTGCATGTGATGTTAAGAAATAGCCACATCCCTGTGTAAGACCAGCCAGACCAGCTAGACCCATTTATCCTCGATCTGACTAATATTTGTGAACTGAAAATGGAGCCTGCAAACATCCACCTGAGTCGTAACACTGAAGGAAAAAAAGCTCCAAAGCACTGCACAGCCGCTTAGTGGGCTTCTATTGAGCCACTCCAGCCCTCTCCAGATCCTTAAACCCAGCCCTACAGAGGCCCTCTCAGACACTCAAAATACTCAGCACGCATAATCTCTCCACTCACACACTAGGCTGTGCAGAAACACAGGAGGAGAGCAGAGAGCAGACCCAGGCCTGCCAAAGAGGGAAGGAGAGTAGCTGGTGAGCTGCTGTTCAGTGTCTGCTCTTACTGACAGCTGCTCGAGTGTAAAGGTACGGCTTTAAAGGTACGGCACCTTGGTTTCGCACAGGGCTGACGAAGTTAACTCCATCTACGTTTCTCCAGTCCCAGCGCTCAGGTAGAGCTGCCGCCATCCTGGCTACCTCGGCTTTCACGGGCATGGGGCGAACGCGTCTGAAGTGGAAAGAGAGAATAACGTTAGAGTCACGAGGGCACTTTACGTCAGACATTCTGTGCTAGCAAACACAGCCTAATACTATGGAAATTAAATAACCTTCTAAGTCTAAGTGATATTTGAAGGTTTTAACCAATGAGCTGAGTTCAGGTGGAGGTAGAGTCTGCTGGCCTCACATCTATTCTTGGTTAAGATTGATTGCTGGTGCAAAAGCCTGTCATACACAGTCCATTAAAAGTAACATGATTACAAAACTTTTTGATATCCTTGTCGGGAAGAGAAGCAATCATTGTCAATTTAATACACTTCAATTAACGAACAGGACAGAGCACTGCAGGCTTTATGGAGAAAACATTGTTTAGTACTGATAATAGCAATTTTGAGCACACCAGTTATTAATTTAGGAAAATCAGTAATTTATGTGCATTGTGTTTTTTTATCCCTTCATTCCACCTGACGGGCTCTCTGCTATCGTACGGGAGCTGTGCATACTCACATGGGGATACGGGAGGCGGGCCCCCCTGCTCGGTAACGCAGCTCCTGCAGGGTGTACGTCTCATGCTCTGGGTAAGGCACAGCCCTCCAGGATTTCTGCACCGAGTTGAGGGAGTCAATGAAGTCCAGGTTGTTTTTGTACGGCTTCTGGAGCAGCCTGGAGGGTAAATAATACCACATGTGATGTTTTTTTGTGGCTCATCTGCCACACAAACAGGAGAATAAAAGAAACAAAAGAAAAGCAATCGCTGTTGAGCTGAGTCAGAGGATGTTACCGGTGTTAGTTTACATGTACAGCTTTGACAAAATACACACACCTGACAGTTTAATAAAGCAATACAGTAGCACTCCGACCTCAGCTGGTTAGTTTAACTTGGATAATAAAGACTTGCAAAGATATTTCGCAGTTACTCATGGTGTCAGAAACAGCTTTGTAAAGCAGTTTCAGCCTAAATTGCTCTCTCGAGGCCTGAAGATTATTCCACTAAGAAACTGAACCTAATTGAAAGTTCCCAGGGAGGGAGGTACAACTCCGACATAATGCAGACGAGGACACGGCAGACCTTCAGGGACCACAGCATCCACTGCAGAAGCAGGTGCAGAACAGATCCTACTGCTGTTAGTTTAAGTGCAGCCAGGAGACGAGCAGCAGCTCCAGTAATATGAGTCATACTAGCAAATAAGCAGGCCGGTACTGTTCAATGTTATCATACCTCCCTGTTACCTTTGATGCCACAAAAACCAAAAAACAAGTGTCTGTCTTCTGTAAAAACGCTCTACTTCAGATGTGAAGAATCATCTGCAAGCTCCACAACACTCAGGTAATAATTCAACTTTTTTCACTGCAGTTCATTTGCCATAAACAAAGAGGTTTTCTGAATGTGTTAGGCGGTATGAACTGAGCCCCAGTCCCGTCTTGATTTTATGTTTACTTGTAATCAAATATAATCATTAATACAGAGCATTAAAGGAGGATATTGCATCTGTTCTTCCTGCTATTAGCCTGCAGAGCTAGAGGTGATGAGCTGTAGACGAGGCTATGCAATGATAATAGAATCAATACGTTCAAGGTAGATGTACTGTACAGTCTGCTACAATGGCAGTCATCTTGTAATGGGGTGGGCGATATAGCCCTAAAATAATGTCAGAATATTTCAGGGTATTTCCACTATAATGATATTCTTGATGACATGACAAAATATGGAGTACAACTTGCCAAATAGAAATACTCTGAAGCACAATTATAATAAATTGCATTAGTTTGTGACGATTAACGGCTTTTGGTGGTTAAATGGGATAATAAGACAGAGAATTCCAATGATTAAATCACTTCATCAGATCAATAAATGAAACCTCTCTGGTGCAGAGAGAAACAATAATTTGTTCAAATATATTTTTATGGTTTAAATTACAAATGAACATGAATCTACTTAAGACAAACAACCTGGTTTGAATCAACTGGATCCAAAGAGTGCAGGAAGCAGCTTTACGTTGCCAGAATCTGAGTCAAGAAGCAGATTTTCATTTCCCAATGAAGCTTTTTTGCATCAACTCGTTCAGCATCGCCTGAGCTTTGAATGTCAGATTTCTCTGATGTGAATTCAGATTCCAGGCTGACTGAAGGTGCTCACTCAGTTCACATCAGAGGCGGAACGAGGGAGGAGAAGAAAGCGGAGATGAAAGCGGAGAGGTCAACAGTGCACTGAAAGCAAGGATCATCAACACTGCCGGCGCTGAGATTCTGTGTACAAACACATGTTCACTCAGTCCACTGAAGTCTTGCTTGTTAGCTTGTGTTCCTCTAATTTGTATTACAGAGAATTTACCAAGCTATCGTTACTTACGTACCTGCTGCTGTGGACTGGTTTGTAATCGGCCTGGGGTAGTACTGGTTTCGTTCTCTTCCCCACAAAACAGGCCCAGTTGTGTCCCAGGACATCGTGCACCCACCCTGGCAGGGTCTGGTCACAGTAGCTGATCACCTTCCCGCCATCGTCGGAGTACTGAAAGCGCAGTGACGCGATCAGATCAGAGCTTTTTGTCCAATATGCAACTCAGTCGTGTACTTTTGTGCAAACATAAATTCCATATAAAAGGGAAGTAAACGTTCTACATTTGAGAAGCAAGTACATCTAAAAACAACAAAATCTCCCTGTTATATCACCATAATAACCCCAGTAAAGTCCAGGGAATGAGGAAGTTGAACTAGACGTGGATAAATCATAATGTGGGTTTGAAGACAGCAGTCTAGGACACCCCCCCCCCGCCAGTCAGTGTCATGTGAGTGATGACAAAGCACACATGACTGAAAGATAAACCACTTTTAAATAGAGCATATTTCCATCAAATTTCAGCCCGGCCTCCGTGTGATGAAGACATGCATAGTTTCCAGATACCATCTTAACAGACGAAGAGACAGGAAACAAAGTCACAGTGAAACTAAACGTCTAAAGGCAGTGAGTGTCTACAAATGTAACATGGATAACTTTTAAACCACAGAGCTGCTTCCTGTTAACATTATCTCCGATGAGTACCAGTAAATGAATGCATCTTCCTTACCTTGAAGAAGGCGAACCACTTGTATCCGTTAATGACCACCTCAAAGCCCTGGTTGTAGATGATGGTGAAGAAGCCGGTGTTGCCCAGCTCGTCTGTGGCTACAGACAGTTTCTCCAGGGTCACGGTCACCGTGCTCTCACCTGTGGCTGAGGAGGAGCGCCGCAACAAACAAGATGACAAATTCTGATTCATGCATGATATGAAACGCTTTGTATGGATTTTATTAGATATAAATGCTAACATTTGATCTGCTGTCAGAATTAAAACAGCACTCGAAGAAGACATGACTCAGCAGTATATGACACACACATCATGTGAGTAACAAGAGTCTGTTGGATCAAAAACATGATGCATCTTCCCACTCAAACCTGAGTAAGATTACACGAAGAAGACCTGCTGGGTCCCTGGACTGACAACCTGAATGCAGGCCCAAACATGTCACATGATGAGGCTCCGGTGTGGACGCTGCTCACTGTGGAGGGGGCTTTTACCTTCAGCGGAGCAGTTGATGGCCTTGTCGTGTCCTCCTTTGGACACCTGGAACACCCATGTCCCCAGCAGGTCCTCGTAGGTGCAGTTGGCCGGTGTGTCACCCCACGACCCTTCGACCCAAAGCAGGAACACACACAGGAGCACACCGCTCAGCCTCATCCTCATGCACAGCTAGCTTACCTGCCCACACGCACGCACACACACACACACACACACACACCTTAAGAACTACGCAGCTGGATCTGCGTCTTCTGAGAAAAGCCTTAAAGCCTGACCCTGTCCTATTTTGACTTCTCTGTCTCCCGCCTGTCCCCTGTCTGCTATTTATGCAAACTGAAACTTTTCACAAAGATCCACATTTCAACTTCTCGGGTCAAGATACGATTTTCTAAAGTCCAACACCATAATGCGCATGCGTACGATTTAGCTAGCATGATAGCCGGCTAGCTAACGTTCTCGGCAGCTAAAGCAGCCCTACGCAAGCGTATTTTGAAATATTAGTAATAATTAAAGAGTATTCCCAAAACATCATGGTATATATATTGATTCAATGACATTTAAACGAGCTTTAAGCACGCTATACGTAGCTTATCGTGACGTTTATACTCTTGCACTTCGACCCTGTGTGCCTTGATTTCAGCGAACAAGGAACCGCACACCAGTGTTCATCTCGCCTCGACTGTCCTTTGTCTGTTCTTAGCTTTTTGGTTTCGGTTTCCTGGTCATGTGACCCGCCAGCTGCGGGCATGCGCAGTAGGCTTGTGAAAATAGCGTTCAGGCGTTGTATTAATGAGAAATCAGACGTTGTTTTTGTAACCGTTTGTGTTTATCTTTATTTATTGTTAGACTGACACATTCTTTAATATCTTTGCCTTTTTTATTTTAAGTAAAATGTTCCCTGGCAGTGTTTGACTGTTAAATCTGATGTCTTTGGATTAATATTACTGCTGTAGATGTTTAAGGTTGAGCTTATTTTAACTACTTTATGAACTCTTGGGCAGTTTAATCTACAGCAATGCAGTATGTTTATAAAATCATCACATGTTTGTAGAGTCGCTGTCCTGTGAGAACCACGTATCTCTAAAAGGTCAAGTTTTGATGAGCTCAGAAAAAACAGCCTGTTTTCAGCTTTGTGACCGTTCAGTTTCCAGCTCGTCCAAGAGGGGATTTCAATAGTTCAAATGCCTTAAGTGGTAGAAACCCATCTCGACCCATAAAGCAAAACTTAATCCTCTGGTTATCAGAAATATTCAAAATCCAAATCATTTAATTTGGAGATACACGGTTTTCAGTGGACAGGAAGGGTATGGAAAAAAATGTAATCTGAAAAGTAACTAGTAATTAAAGAGGGCGGATAAATGTAGCAGAGTAAAAAGTACAAAATGTCCTATGAGATGCAGTGGAGTAGAAGCATAAAGTATGACTGTACATGCACTCTGCTACGGTGGATTTTAGAAAATCTAATGGCTGATCTGCATTTGTAATTCGGTCATGTACTGAAGCTGAAACATCAGCAGGGCGTGTGATGTCTTGTGTGATGAGCCAGAAAGACCAAATGACATCAGATCAGGTCGTTGGCAGCGGCAAATAGCCTGACACATAGAGAGGCTCACACAGGTGACCTGAGGTGGATCCTGGTGATGACTTTGAGTCAAAGCTGTTCTGCGCCAAAAGCGACCTTGTCCATCAGTTAATGGAAACAGGACAATGAGGTCTTAGCGGTCTCTTTTTCTCCCTTGAGCCTGATGTTTCGCTCTTGTTGACACTTCGTGATTGTGTTTATAATGTTGTGGTATTCTAATAATCTCTGTGGAGGAATTCTCTTCTCACTTGTCTAATGAGGTAGGTCAGAGAGTCAACTGGCCTGATTGCTTGTGTGCGTTTGTGTATGTGAACGTGTGTCGCTGTATCCTGACAGGTCTGTAGTTAAAGGGGTTAAAGAGCTTATTTTAGCCAGCGGGCACTTAAGGGAAGTGCTGGAGGCTTTGATCACCATAGTAACCATGACACAGACTGACTCATCTCCTTGACAGACCATAATAAGCACTCATCTGAAGAAGGGACTGAAGAGGTATTAGTCATGCAGTCTCATTAGTGCCATTACAATGTGTTTGTGTGGAAATGTGTGTGTGTGCATTAAGTGTGGGCACATGTGTATGTTACTGCGTGTATGTGACAGTGTGCATGTATATGTGTGCGTGTGTGTGTGTGTGCCAATGCAATAACGAAAAATGGAGGAGCAGGGAGCAGTGAGACGCAGAGACGGAGGGATGATGTTATGAATGTTAACAGCCTGAGCCCACTGAGCTCCCTCTAAGAGTGACTCATTGAAACTCGTGTTTCAATCTTGATATTGTTCTGGCTTCCAGTGGCAGGAAATTAAAACTCAAGTGACTTTCACTTCTGCTGTACTGCACCCACAGATTTGTTCCCTGCTTGGTTTCCCCACTCTCTCTCTCTCTCTCTCTCACCATCACACTTTCTCTTCTTTTGTCATGCCTTTTTGGTTCCTCCTGCTCAGTATGTTGTCCCCTTACTGTCACTCTCCACACTTGTGTTGCTCAATTTCTTGTGCGTGTCTTCCCAACACACACACACACACACACACACACAGAATATTTGGTAGGTTTACTTGCAAAATGACTTGATCAGCTCATCGTTTCAGCTCTTGCCTGCATGCAGCTACTCATGTGTGAGTGTGTGCGTGTGCAGGTGTAACTTTAAGTGTGAGTGTGAGTGTGAGCCTAACAAGCGTGCCTCGATGTATACTTCCCTTCTTTGTATTCTCTGCACAGTGTCTAACTCCCTACCTCATACAACTCCCTTCCTGGAAGCCGCAGCAGCCATTTGAGCCTGATTGTTCCTGTATTTTGCAGAGGCTGACACTACATTTATGCAAATTTCAACTCTGAATGAATTACTGAATTTAATGTAAGTGTGATAATTAAAGTAATTAATGAAACCGTTCGCTCCCGTCCTCGGTTCAGACTGAGTCATGTTTGAAGCTGTTAAATACGCGATGAACATCTGTGACTAAATTGCCTTTAGTTTATATATTAACCCTGTGTTTGAAAGCCTTTCAGCTCCACATGTGGCTCAGGCATCACCTAGAAAACAGCCAGTCAGTCAGCGTGTCGGCCATGTTTTAGTTCCACTTGATGGGAGCTGTATGATGACTTGAGCTGAGCTCTACCATTGTCTTTTTCTACCTTTTCTGAGCTTTGTTACCCACAATGGATGCAAGAGCAACGTTTCATTAAATTGGAGGTGTGGGTGGAGCCTCTCCATCACAGAGTGGGGTTGGCCACTTGGGCCTTGTGGTGTTAATGTTCCAGCCTTCACATTTAAATTAAGTCCTCCTGAGTGGCTTCGCGGTCACTTACCTCAGCCATACCCACACACCTACGTGCAGCAGAAGTGTGCACTGTGGAATGAAATGTTTTCACGCTCCTCATGCATATGTCCACGCCCACACATGCATACTATGTATATACAGGCGGCACATGTGCATGTGTACGTACACGCACGTACAGTCTGACACTCACTGGTAACTACATGCTGACACCCCTTGCCCACACAGACTTTATATATAGAGCCAACAGACCATTTACATGGGAACAAACAGCAGTCACTGACTGCAGTAAATGTATGTTGTGAGATGCTATGTGTTGATTACTTACTGTACTGCCTTTTTTAATGCCATGTAAAAGTCATACTCTCACTAAGAACACGTTTATTCATTTACAAATGCAGGAAGTCAAACACACACTCACTGATCCTCATATAGGACCAAACACAGTTCACAGCTGTTTAGCTCCCCTTAGCATAAAGAGAGGAAACAGCTAGCCTGGTTCTGTCCAAAGACAACAAAATCTGTCCTCCAGTACCTCTACAACTCACTAATTCATACATTATATCCGTAATGAAAGAGTCTTGTCATTACTGTGAGACTGACCAGTGGCGTTGCTAGGGTCTCTTGTGGTTCCAAGGAAGAAATCCCTGAGGCCCCCACCCTACACATGCACGCCACAAAAAATTGTTTTTAGCGCACATAAATGCACAATTTGTGGGACATTTGAGATGAATACTGAAAAAAATAGATTAGTGGTTCTCAAAGTGAGGTCCAGGGACCAACAGAGGTCCCTGAAAGCCCAGGCCTATCAATAATCCTTGTTGTAAATAAGTGGCCGGGGGCTCAAAGCAACTGCCTGGCTTGCCTGTCCACAAGCCCCACCCCCGAGACTGCCAACCAATGGAACCTTCAGGAAATCAAGAAATGGCTCCACAGCCTCCTGTTTTTGGAGGGATGTGGTTACCTTCACACAGAGCCATGCTAGCTGTTTCCCTCTGCTCACAGTCTTTGTGCTAAGCTAAGCTAAGCTACCCAGCTGCTGGCTGTGGCTCCACAAGTACACAAGAGCCTTGTCAAGCTTCTCATCTAATACTTGGCGAGAGAGTAACTGAGCACCTGGATATCAGCCTCTCAGTCTTCAGGGACTTTCAAACAAGAAAAATTTGATTTGATTTAAAATATTATTCAAAACTCTTTTTGTAATTTTCACCATCTTTCCCATTACAAGAAATGTTGCTCTAAACAGATGATTTATTTCTAGCAGGTTAATTGTCACTGATTTCTTCTCCAGTTTTCATTTAACATAATTACTTTGCCTGGGTATGTTTTTTTCAACTCATGACTAATAAACTGGGAACTAGTTCAACATAGCAAATGTAAAAATGCTGCATCTTCCCTGAAGAGTTACTGATGAGAACATATCAAACATGTATCCATTTTGTACAAATGAAACATTGAAACTGGTCATTTACACCTGCGATGCACAGATGACTGGTTATCTCTGAGCATTAAATCAATACATAGTCCTCTAGAGACAAACACACACACACACACACACACACACACACACACACACACACGTGAGCATCCCACAGGAGATGACTGACGCACATATTGATGCATGATGTTACTGCAGATACTTGAATAAACTCATCAGTGACTGGGCAGAAGTGATGAGCGTTTGTCAAAATATGACAAACAGATATCTGTGCCCAAACTGCCTCCACTGTAATATCAAGGTAGTTTCTAACTGCTCATGTTTCACTTTTATTCTTTCCCCTTTTTTTGTATACCTGCTGCTTGCTTATTTCCCTTTCATCTTTTCCATTTTGTTGAACAGTGGGCCATTTGCCACAATTTAGAGATTTCATTTTGGAGAGAACAATTTGTGTATTGATATTTGGATGAAAAAGAAAGACAAGGAAATAAAAGAGGGTGAATTGGGGAGACCGGGAGGAGCGAGAATGAAAGATGGCAGGGTAATTTTATTGTCTTGACCTGCGCGCCTTCAGTTAAATGCGTGAAATGTTGTTGGGGCTGATTCATAGTCGAGCTGTGTCACTCTGTAATAGTGGCTGTCATGTCACTGTGACACTGAAGGAGATGGAGGAGGAAGCAAATATCACAGGAGCTGTCAAGGTGCTGTCTAGCAGTTTCCACTGACTGGGTTCAACATGTAGGCCAGAGACTTGCAGACTGTTGAGTTCACTTATCGTGGGCGATAAAACTGGGAGATTGTCCAGCAACTGGGTGGAAGAGAACCAATGGATGCTGGAAACGTAAGGTGTGAAAAACCTTTCTTTCGCCAGACCTCAACCGTAAGCTCCATGCTTCCTTTCAACAAATTATTTTGTAACTTTTGCACAATGAATGGTGCAATGATAAATTATTTATATGTTAACTAAGTGATGCTGGGGGAAAATACAGATCTATTTCAATCAGTCCATATTTAACAATCCTGTTTGGTACGTAGATTTACGCATGGTCTGGTTGAGTTTGACCAAGGTCGTTTGCTGCATCTTACTGCTTTATTATGTAGTAATTGCGTACAAAGACAGAAAAGACAAGGAGGTTAATCATAGTTTTTTTTAATAATGATTTCAATAATGATTCAAAGGTACTTTATAGTACACTTACACAATGATTTATCAATGACAAAAAACAAAAAAAAAGCAAAACCCTTTCTTTCTTTGTTCGTCCCCCCCGCCCTGCTCCCCCTACACCATTTCCCACCTCCTGTCTGACTCCACAGCACTGCTGTATGCTGGTCACACTGACTGGAGTCTCCCAGAATTGTTGGTTACGTCCCAGAAAGAAAAGACACGAAGAGAACCATGTCATCATGAGGAGCTGTAAGTTAGACTTAATGAATGCCCTGTGACATTTTGTTCCACGTTAAGAAGGCTGCTCTCACTCTGTTGTGGTGCTCAGTGGGTGGGTGTCGGACTGCAGTGAGTCAAACTATGGTGACTTTTAAAAGTCCACCTGTTAATGCCAAAGTGCTGTGGAAGCACGGTGTTTCTGCAGAGACGAAACGCTCAATCAGAGATTTAATGCGTTCCCAACACTGTGTCACAATCACAGAGATGCTTCCTGGCATCTAACTTTTCGCGCTCTCTGCTTTCCCCTTTGCACCGCCTTCAGAAGGCTTGTGGTTCTTCTCAGATCCCATTAATGCAGCTGCACTTCCTGCCTCTTTGTTCATCATCTCCTCCCACTTATACCAAAGGGAGAACAAGCAAGGACAGATGAATCAGGTAACTTGGTATTATCCTATGGGATGCACAGGAAAGCGATGATATGACACATCATAAACTTGTTTTCTACTTGCCAGCTGATGCTTTCAGTCAAACTGTTAAGCATGCATGGTCCAACAATCCTCTAAATCTCCTCTTAAGACTATTTTGTTTACATCTTAATAAGTTCTAGATCTTGTGCCACACTCTTGTGCCAAATTTGGGGAATTTCCTAAAAGATAAATAAGTGGATATATTGTTTAATGTGTTTTTGTCATCCACATAGGACATGAACTGTTGCTCCAGGCTTTTCTAAAAAAGCTCCTGACTCTTTGTTTCTTGCATCCTCTGATAAAAAAAATGTTATAGTTATGTTGAAAATAGTCCTGTTAACACTGCCCACTCTCCTTCCTCTTTAGTGTTCCCAGTGGCCACAGATCAGGCCAGAGAGGGGCCTTCACAGGCTTCATCGTGGGCCAATTTGGAAGGAGTAGATAAAGGTTCATTAATTGGGAGATGAGAAGAACTCTGTTTGGCCAAAATAGCTCTTTTTTTCTCACCGCCAGGTCTGTTGGGAGCCTCCCAAAAAAGCCTGTGAACGAGGCCCCAGTGTCAGTGACAAACAACGTGGAATCCTTTCAATTTATTCAGATATCAAACCATTCTGGGAGTAAACCATCTGATCTCATGTTAAAATGGCTGAAGGTAGCCTAAAGCTATTTTCTGGGCAAAAACAGCAACTGAACATAAACACTTGCCTGAAGTAGACATCTACACCCCCCCACCCCCCCCAATGAACCCCCACTACAAAGCCACTTAGAAACATACTGTATTTTCCAAACAGCGAGAGCCATATATTCTCACATTGCACAAAGATGAGTGAAAATATTAAATAGAGAATCAAAGATCCAAATATAAAACCATCTTCCATAATCACACCGATATAAAGCGTCAAATTACATTCTACAGTTCTGAACATCAGAGGGAAAAAAAGAGAAATCAAAACAACAAAGCTTTAAAAGTCATGTTCATTAAAAGTAATTCATTGTCAAATGTCCCTGAGGGTGGATAAACACTACAAGGCCTCATTTAGAGAAGGATTGATTTAAGCTTTCTTACAAGAGGTTGGCATTGTTAAACAGTCTCTAAAAAAAAGAAAAAAAAAAAATCTGTTTAGAATTTGAATTTTCCTCCACAGAAGCTCAATTCCAGTTCAATCAAATTTCTGTAGTGTTTCTCCACCCGAGCTAAGAAAAATGCAGAAGCACTTGAAATAAAAAGATGAGAGAAAGTTGGCACTGAGTGCAGGAGCTTATGTTAACAACAGCCATGAAACACCACTGGAGTCTGGGGATACACTGGAATTTAAGCCCGACTTTGCTGTAATTCCTTAAATAAATAACTAGTATACATTTATCATAAATTTTCATAATAGTCATTTTCTGCCTGGAGTACTTATGAATGAACATAGAAAAAAATATCTGACATTCTGCTCACTCAGAGCAGGGAATTCAGCTCATTCCGCTTCCCTTTAATTACGCTTGTGGTAACCCATCGTCGCTTTCTTTTTATCAAAACGAGGCCCAGACTAGCCGCTCCAATGAGCTCGGCTGAATTAAGGTTTTGATAAATCTGGGTTTAAACAGATTGGAGCACAACGCGGCGCCTTCATTTACATGCTGATGAGCTGCTTTCGACGAGAAATTCATTTTCTGCTCAGATCATGAAAAACACGAAACCTGTGCGGCTTGTGAAATGTCCCAGCAACTAAAGAACGTGATAATCTTGATTATCTCAAGTGATCAGTCACAATGTAAACATCACTTCTAGGCAACATTCATCTCCTTATCTATGTCTCTAACACTCTACTGAAAATAGAATCTCATCAGAATTTAAAGCAGGGGTATTAATGGGGATTTCCTCTGTTTGTGTCCACGGCAGCGATCCAAACAAGACGGCCGAGGAAGAGTATAAAAAGCCCACAGCATAAAACTGTGCTCTCTGACTTTTCAAAAGAAATCACCCACATCATCATCATCATCATCATCATCATGTCCATCGTGCCCTGCTGTGACACCTCTGTGTTACATGGTGTAATATCACAGCGCGGTTTGGTTTAATTCTCTTAGAAACACTAATGTAGCATGACTTTAACTAAATATATTTCACAAATCATCAATACACAATACTGTAAATTCTGCCTGCTCTCTATGTAAAACAATAATGCCCTACAGACACACAAAGACCTGCTTAATATGTTATTCCACTTTCTCATAAATCCCAAAGCCAAATAAACACAAACACAATCTTCTCTCTTACTCTACTCAATATAATACAGAACCTAAAAACTCCATCTCCTCTGCACCACATAACCTACACCTAAAATCATTTTACGCTATTGGCTGAGGAAACAACCACATATTAAAACACACATGCTCTGTACTCCGTTATAAAAAGCAACATTCAGATCAGCAGCTTTAGACAAACTTACAAAAATACTGTTGATGATTTTTAAGACATCTAGTCGTCACCGCCCCGGGCCATGGGTTTCATTAAACCGGCTGCAGCGAAAGTGGATTCATCCAATATGCAAACATCTTACAGTGCTCTGTACAGTGTGGCTTAGAGTGTAAATGCTTCGAGTTTTTGCTGAAACTGTTGCCTACAGAGTGCATTTGATCTCAGTCTGCATATCAAGTGTATCAGTTGATTTGTAAATACATGTTTCAGTCTGACAAAGAGCGAGCCGTTCTCAGCAGCAGGGCTGGGCATCCTCCCACAGCTATCAGCACCGGCTCACAACGATATTTCTTTTGATTGCTTCTGCTTTTTTTTTTTGCCGTAAAATAATCTACCTAAACTTTAAAAAAACCCACTGCCATGAGCCACTCTGCATGAGGCGTCTACCCAAGAGGCAGGGATCAGTATAATTAGGACTTCATCCACAGCGCCTGGCAGTTTCTTTTGCTTAGTGTGTGAGGAAAAGAAAAAACTAAGAACAGAATTAATAGAAATGCTAACAGATGTACTGCTTGGCAGGTGAAGGGAAGAGGGGCTGAAACAACCTGTGACATCTCCCAAAATGACAGTCATAGAGGTGTTCATCATTACGCATTATTCATAATAGCTTTGTGAGAGGCTGTGACAAACGAAGCAAACTTCTCCCAGCCTGCCCCGACGGTGTATACAACCGTATGTGATGTTTACATGGTAAACACGGTTCTGCTTCCTGTTTCAGTGGGAGAGGCTGCTCCATCGACACTGCACCGACAGTCAGACTGGTAAAGCCCTACATGAACTTGTTTGTATACTCTGTAGTGCGAGTCCTTCTTCAGAAGAGGTGTCTCCCTCATCAGGACATCGCCAATCTGCCTAGATGCTGATGTCTGCACCCTGAAAGCCAGCTTGTTTAAAACGCTTTTAGAAATAACACTGGGGGGGGGGGACATGTGAAACAGCCCCCATGATTTTAACAACAAGAGGAAGCCTTTGACCGCCCTATTGTGGGCTGGTTTGATATTTTCATTCAAAAGGTATAAAATAAACGACCTTGTGTCTTTTTCCCTGCGATCAGCAGATGAGCACGTCTGGATTAAAAGTATTTTTGAGCGCAGGGATTATCAATCCAATTCTTTAGAGTGCATTTATGAAAATAAGTCAGCCAACAGCTGGGTAGATCATCTTGCTGGCAAGCATAAGATTTTACTCATCGTCATCATCATGTTCGTCATCATGTTTTGGCTCGAATACAAGGGGAAATATCTACGAGATCACCCCAGATTAATGCGAGCGGTGGATTTTCTGATCCTTGAGGTAGACCTAAAATGTGGAGCAGTGGTATTAATACAGAAAGCTCATCGTTTGTCAACACAATGTGCTTCCAGCATTAATACTGCACTGGAGCTGGACTTCTTTCATTTCCATACGTGGGGGACTACTGCGTATTTGTCATGAAAAATGTGAGGAAGGTGTTAAATCCCCTGACAACTAAAGAGCCTGGATTCACATTCCATTGTATTTTATCAAAATGCTACAATAGATGACAGGTTCAATTTTTCTGGTTGTTTCTGTTGAGCTGACAACTGCTTTATTTCTCACACGAGACCACGATCCTCTGCTAATTTCACTTTTACTGCAATTTCATTTTAAGCCTGCTGCTACTTATTATGGCCATGAGTGATTTTAATAGAACATGATGTCACAGAACTGAGCCCTTAAAGAGAATAGGATAGTAGTTGATGCAAGCATTGATCCTGTCTTTTTCTGCAGAGGTAGCACACAACTGTCGAGCCTCACCCGGGGGGCTGATAACACGCAGCCAAAGTGCTGAAGCAAGCTCCGTGTTACTCTCTCAGCATGTTTTAAACGCTGCCAGTGACAGCGGCTCTCCTCCCAAGTTACATCTCAACAATAGCACTGGTGCATTTTTTGACAACAGGTCAGGGCCCAGATTGTGATGAAGAGCTAACGACGCACAGACAGGACTTGGAGACAGGAACCATGTCATGTCCAACAGTTCTTGTTTCATGCATTTTTTTTGTAAATTTCTACGCTATTATATCATACAGAAAAGTCTCCGTACAATTATCTCAGGTGTTGGTTGTGCGTTTCCACTTAAGTTTTTTTTTTCCCCCCATCTGAGATGCAAGGAAAATGTTTTTTGTCTTGCTCTCAGTTGTAGAGACAAACTGTAGCTACACCAGACCAGGTTTGCAGGTTTGCTTAATGAAACGACTGATGGCGCACACACACGTGTCCTTCTTTCAGCTGTGTCATCTGTAGATTGGACAAAACGTTTAGATCAGAAACTGAAGCAGGAATACTCAGCGGAGAACTGGGAACTGCAGGTCCAAAGTGAGAATATAACGCTGCAAAAACAGGGAATCACACTGTCTATGTCGTGGTCTAGAAATGACTGAATGAATCCCTCTCATCACATAAAAATTTAGAGAAAATGCAAGGAAAAATGTCTTATCTGCCCACCATCCTCTCGGTTTAAGTGTCCACCAGAAATTACACGAGGATGAAAAAGAACAACAATCTAAAACATTGTTCATGATTTAAGAAACCCCTCAGATGTGCACCTTGTATACGTATGGATAATATTGCTTTTACACTTGAAAATGTGGAATATTTCTATAGAAAATATCCAAAACAATAGAAACAGTTTTACATTGACATTTTTTCTCTTTTTTTATGAAACCACGTATTTACCCACAAGCTAGTAAGCTAGACCCTCCCGAACCCCTTTGGCACAATAATCATATTAATATTCATCATTATTATATTGTTGAATTACAAGACGTTTGAATAGGAATGGTCACTCACACATTCAGAGCAATAACACAGTTTCTGTAGTCGTAACACATATTGGTACTGTATGTCATAACATAGTTCAAAAAACATCTTTTTTTCTTTTTTCACCTTTGTTGATATGTAAATAAAATGACTTTCATAGGAAACAAAACAGAACTGTCTTTGCATGCCCTTAGTATTTACAGAATCACTTTGTCTGAGTTTGTTCTTGCTGGCTACTACAGAGCAGAAATACTACACTCACAAGGATAAATCAGACAGTGGACTGCGTGTGCATCCGTCAGCTGTCACAGCGGACGGGTGCAGATGCTGCAGAAAATATGGAGATTGCAATGGACAATAATACAGAGGCAACATCACTGGAGTACTGATTTTTGTTGCGATACCAACAGCCCAATTATCTTTACATCAGACATACCAACCCGGTCTCTGCTGCAGGTAACATTCCTCATTTAAAATGCCTAAAAATGTTTGTGTCGTCTATCACAGCCATCTGACTCCTGTTTTTTTTTTTCTTGCAGAGTGTTTTCCTCTGTGGAGGGAGCTGACACAAAGCCAAGGTCCCATTTCTCAAAAGCATCTTAGTGAATGCATTCATCGGCACATTTTATACCCCAGCGCTGCTCTGGGTACTCACAAATTCTGTTCATCTGTTGGCACACCAAGTACAATGCTCCATTTACAGGATATGTTTTTAACCCAAATGTGGAAGATTTTCATCTAAATGAGTATCTGTTAACAGCTTAAGGCCCACTGATGAAAAGAATGCAATAGGTTTATACACAACCCAGATTCCAAAAAGAGTTGGGACGCCATGTAAAACGTAAGTAAAGACAGAACACAGTCCATCCTCGCCTGTGACTGACTGAGCCTTTCCAGGATGCCCCTTTCATACCCAATCATGATACTATCACCTGTTACCAATGAACCTGTTTACCTGTGGAATATCCCAAACAGGTGTTTTGGGTCATTCCACATGTTTTCCAGTCTTTAGTTGCTGGCATCAAGATTCAGAATAAGCAGATATTTACAAAAATCAATGAAGCTGATGAGGTCCGACATTCCATACTGTCTTTGAACTGGTTTTAGTTGAGCATTTGTCAAAAAGGATCAGCAAATCACATTCTGCTTTGTTTATATTTCACATGGCCTCATTTGGAATCAGGGTTGCATTTGCAGTATTAAGAACTGGGGGTCTGTAGTGACGTTCTCAGAACAAATGATGTACTAAGTTACTGCTAATGCAAACCAAACATTTCCTCCCTCTTCACATTAAAAGCATTTAACTGGCAAAACACTAGTTGACTTTTATTATGAAGTACTAAGAGGAAATTCAACGAGTGAGCTTTGCACTGCTGAGATTGCCACTTCAAATGGCCAAATTAGTTAGTTTTTGCAGTGATTTGCAAGTTCAGTTAAACCAAACCCTGTCTCTGTATTTGTGGTTAGTCTCATTAGGCCAGACCTTACTTTAAGGCAATAGATTGGCATTTGGGCAATTCATTGATTTGCTTTTCATAGAAGACTGGTTCCACACTCATGTCTGCCCATTCAACAACAACCTCTTTTGTTGTTCTGCCCCTCTTTGTCTGAAAAGTTCAAACAGGTATCAGCACCTGTGCGACGGACTACCCTCGTAGGGACTGAGGAGGAGGAGGAGGCTCTCTCCCAGCTTGAATCTGTCAATCCTGTGCCCACTAACATAAGAGATGATTGTGATTCCAATTAATCCAATTCAAAGCACTGTCTCTGATGAAACAGAGTGACACTTGTGTCCTGCTGACACATTGTAAAGAGAAAATGTCATGACTGGGATCCCGCTAAGCCTTACATAATGCTGTTAAATGTCACACACTAAAGATAAGCTCCGAGGTCAGATTTCCACCAATAATCCACCTGAACAAGATTTAATGACTAAGATGTTTATGGTAAAACAAGGCCTGGTCTTGTCGATCCCTCCTCTCCCTCTTTCTCGAGTCACGGACAGAGAGGTACAAAAGGTTTGGTCCCAACTACTTCAGGAATCACGTAGAAAACATACATTCAAACTTCTGAAGAAAACAAAGAAGAGTAGAAAATACAGAACCACTGGCAGGATAAAAGAAAGCAGCGAGAGAAAGAGGGACTGAGGAAAAGAAAGCTGTGCAATGGGAACAGATCGGAGAGCTGAATGAAAAGAAAGATGCTTTTGTGAGAAAGTTCTTCAGAGTAACATACAGCCACGTTACTGTAACACAATGCACTTTAGTCAGAAGCATGTTGGATTTTGTCACCACAGAAAAACCCATGACCTCTCACATATTTACAGTGTTTTCCCCTTAAATTGTACTTGTGTGACGTGTGTGTGTGTGTGTGTGTGTGTGTGTGAGTGAGAGAGAGAGCAAAAAGAAATATGCCCTTGATAGCCTCTGTTTAGTCCATGCAGGCTTTAGGAGTCTTACCTCATCGATACTCTCCACTGTCATGTTGCCATTACCTCTTGTGAACTAAGATACAGCAAAAACATACTCACGCACACACACACACACACAGACGCACATTCATAATCTCTAATTAGTTGATAGCCATGTACCTTAAGGCCACTACCCAAACTAACTGACATGTAGCTCTCGACCTTCGAGAATGATTTCTGGCTTTACAGACACAATAACACTGCAGAGTTAGAGTGGCCATTTTTGCAGTTCTTCACGCTCCACGGGTGAGAAACAGCACGCAGAATACAACGTGGGCAAGCTTCTCATACTTGCCCCTCACTGCAAACATGTAAACACACACACAGCAGACTGTCGCAGCTTGGTGTCTTCGCCAACCAGCCGTCCATGACTCCTTTACTTCAGGTTTTTACTCCACAAAGGGACGAATGGATACCAGTCTGTCCATCCTCTGTTCTCGCGCTGACCGTAGTGTTTGAGTGCTCCTCTTCACTTCTGCGCTTTCTTTCTGCATCATTTCTGCCTCACAGTGAGGACGAGCTCTGGCTGTAGTTTCTGAGTGTCAGTCTGCTGTACCTGGGTGATGGGGGGGAGGGGGGAGGATGGGAGGGCACAGGGGGGAGACACAGACCTGTCTCTGAGACAGGTGAGCCACTACTAGATGCCAGGGAATCGCGGAAAGGCGACGGCGGAGTCAAAGCAATGAGCTCCTCCTCCAACTCCGCCCTCCTCAGAGGGGAGTCGGCGAGGCAGGTGATCATTCCTCCTCGCATAGGAGAGAGAGAGGGGGAGGTTTGGGGGTGAGGAGGGGGCAGGGGGTAAGGTGAATGAGGAATAGGGTGAGCCAGACAGCCACCCCGACCCCCCAGGCTGGACTCGACGGGTGGGAGGGGCTGGACGTCAGCGTAGGTGGTGAGGGTCGGGGGCATCTGGATTTCGCGGGGCAACAGGTAGGGGTCGGCGGGGTGAGGAGAAGGAGGCGTGTGTTTGTGCGCGGAGTGCGAGTGCGTCGGAGAGGGTGACAGCATCATGCTGTTGAGCTCCGTGATGTTGGCGGTGAAGCGGTTCACCACGCAGCTGATCTGATCCATCAGCGAACTCTGGGGTCGTGCCGGGTTGTCGTCCACAGCCACCAAACGCCCGTCACTCCCGCCGACAACAGAGCCACCGCTGGAGGGACCACAGCTGCTGCCGCTGCCACTGCAGGTGCTGCTCGGGTACTTTGGGACACCAGTCATCTGAGGCTCCTCCCCAAAGCCTGCGCCTAGCCTCTGGCTGACCGTGCTGATTGGTGAAGGCGTCTGCGGCCGGTAGGTGATAGAGTAGCGCTCCTCTGCCTCAGAGAGCTCGTACAGGGTCTTGTCTGTGACGGAGTCGGGATGACTGGGCAGCGAGGACATGGAGGGGAGGGAGGGCAGAGGGACATGCGGGGGCAGGTTGCCCCCGCCGCAGTAACGCTCCTCAGAAGTCTTGGAGAAGGGCTTGATGACGGCAGTCTGATTGTTCTCCTTCTTCTTGATGTGGAAGGACAGCCGCTGCCACAGGTGGTTGCCACGAGAACTGCTGCGCTCTGTCTGCGCCCAAGACACTGATTTACCGTTGGAGCTGGAGGACGGGAGGGAAGAGGAAGGAAATAAAGAAAAGAAAGAGGGGGTTATTTTTAGTGCTTGGATGTAGATTTATGCAACTCTAGAAGCGCTCATTAGTAGTCAATTACCATTATGAGCCAAAACAGTGAAACAACATTACATGAACTGTGCCGGCTCTATATTAGTTAAAATGTATTATCCTAAACAGGAAAAGTCATGTAATAGATCCAAACATCTTCAAACAGAGCCTTGACGGAACCACAGAAAATCAGTTGGACTTCATATGCAGAGTAATTTCATCACAATTCATTTTCTGTTCTATTTTTTCCAGACAGTATGCTCTTCATTTTTCTTTGTCTGCTTCTCTCTTCCTCTATTTCTTCCTCATATCTTGCAATTTTTTCCACTTTTCTCTGTTTCACATCAGTCACAGCACTGTGCCCCCCCCCTCCCATTTCTCCCTCTCATCCTTTTGTCAGGTTAATTAGTGTGATTAATCTATGGTGGAACTTCTGATTAAACCTCACATCACCGTGGCTGAGGGTGAAAAGAATTCAAATCACCCTGGAGACACACACACTGTATGTAGACTCAGACACGTACAACCTCACACACACACACACACACACACACCCACACACACACACACACACACACACACACACACACACACACACACACACACACACACGCTGTACGTGTGGACCTGCACCGACACATACACGGTGCGGTGATCTACTCATTTGATCCCATAGGAGGAGTCTCTAACAGCAGGCTTTGGAGTGAGGCAGGACCAGACCAGACCTGCTACTAGTTGAAACACATGTTGCACATGCTAACAGAGTGC
Organism: Chaetodon trifasciatus; assembly: GCA_037975065.1. Taxonomy (NCBI): domain Eukaryota; kingdom Metazoa; phylum Chordata; class Actinopteri; order Chaetodontiformes; family Chaetodontidae; genus Chaetodon; species Chaetodon trifasciatus. Next base: position 4,782,008 of record JBBMOE010000020.1, on the reverse strand, counting down.
TTGCTTGATCTTATCTTATACACATTGTGTCCATCTCTGATGGCTGGTGAAGGTAAACATGCACTATTCAGGAGTTCAAAGATTCGGTCCGAACATCAGTGAAATATTTCTTATTTTTCTCTCCTGGCCCCCTGGTTTCATGTCTGTCTGCGTCTGTTCAGACTACACAATGAAAGCATTTCAAAGGCAGCAGCTTCCAGTCCTGCACTGAGGAGATAGACAGCCCTGCCAATTNCACACACACACACACACACACACACACACACACACACACACACACACCATAAATAGTCTCAGAGTGGGGCCATTACAGAAATGGTGCCTTGGACTGTAACTGAGGAATAACCTGGCATTAACCTGGCCAACAAGCCTCTAGACACACACACGCGCACGCACACACACACACATGTAGGTACCTGAGTGTCTCTCCAGTGGAGCCTCTACGTTTCCACAGGTTGACCAGACTAGAAGACCGGCTGGCAGCTGAGGATGATTTGCCATCGCCCACGTGCATGCGCACCACTGTGCTAGTGGTAAAGGCACTGCGCACGTTACGCTCTGGTTTGGCTAGAATGATGTATACCTGATATGAAAGAAAACATGATATATGTTATTTAAATATAGCAATACAGTTTAATCATTCACAGAAAGAGCAAAGATCAACATCACTGCATCTGATTTTGGAAATAATTTGCTGCTGTCTACACAAGAGCGCCTTTTAATAAATGTTGCTTTTAGAGGAGTGATGAAGGTTGTCATGACTCACCTTTTTAATGCAAAAAACACAATTCTCAAAAGAGGCAGAGGCTAATTGTTTTTATTGATTGCATTTCTGCTGTTATTTAAGCACAAACTTCCTCCTTCAAGCTCCACGGGAATGTCTAGCTATTAAAATTTGGAGAAAACATGATACGTGGAAATATTTTAAATTACATTTTTTCACTTCAGTGCGTGCATTTGGGGAACGTGTAATTTCAGGTTTGTAATTATTTATTCAAAAACCTTACTTTAACACTCACTTTCAATTACATGGTGTTTACAGAGAGTGCTGCCTCCGTATTACCACTCTAATAACTGTGCTGCTGTAAGACTGTCGATACGGTTGCAACCAACAAATATTTTGGGGGACTTTATCACCATGTTTAAGTGGTCAAACAACAAACAAAACTGTGGTTTACTGCATGCAAAACACGAGGACATCTGGCAGGATGAGTATGAAAAAGTAAACTTAGACAGCGGTTCTCGTCCTGAAATATCACCTACCACATACATACAGGAGTTTAACAAATGGTTAAGTCTTTGACCTGAGAGTTAACTGGTGATGTGACATGAGGTATTAGAGCTGTTGCGATGGTTACCTGCAGTTTAATATCCCCTGTGCACTGATTTGAACTGATTATGACCACAGTATATTTGAAGTTTCCTAATATACACTATTAATGGACAGGCCGACAAGCAATCAGAAAAAGAGTATTTTTGGAGGCTTAATGCAGAAGCTTAATGTTACAGGAGACTGAAAAATGTGGAGAAACACATGGATCAAAGCGGTGAGCGAGTGAGAGGTAGAAACTGTGGATTGTAGCTTCAGCCTTACCTTGGGTACGAACATGCAGCAGAGAGCCACAGTGGCACTGAGGCTGACACTGAAGCACATGGTGATTATTTTGTAGTTGGAACCAAAGTAGATGGGTACAAAGGCGAGCCAGATAATACAGGTGGTGTACATGGTGAAGGCAATGTACTTAGCCTCGTTGAAATTAGCTGGGACGTTGCGAGTCTTGGAGAGAGGGATAGAGTCAGAGAGAAAGTGTAAGCAGATATCCATACATTTCTTTATCATTGTTGAATCCTTCTGCGGATTCTGCCTTAAATTAGGAAAACAACACAAAAAGAGACACCGTTGCTAACCTCGCTATTATCTGCAATTAGGTGAGACATGGAGTCACAACCGTTTCCCAGCAGAGCTGTATTAGTTTTCTCTGCCGCTGTGTTTATAAACATGGTGAAAGTATTTGCTTGGTGTGCAGTGTGTTTCATCTTTTAGCATTCTGCTCTCACACTCTACAGAAAATGGATGGTTGTGGGCCACTGATAATCAAACACTGACTTTATAATGTGTTTGGTGTAATAGAATTTCATTTACTGCTGTTGAAAAGCTGTAGAGCACCAAACACATACAGTGCTTTTCACATTCTGTCTGTGTGACTTTTCTCACATACAGCAGCCTGAAGTAAAACATGTACTGCAAATACTGCAAAGTGAACATGAGTACACAATGTTCCTAAACATATGAATCGTTGCTTCCAACAACATGTGCTGTCGAAGCTTCAGAGTTTGAATTTTATGTGGCTTTAATACTGGTATTGTCATTTAATTAATAAAATCAAGAACATGTAATCCTAGTCATCTTTTTTAGGATTTTTTCAGAAGTAACGTACAACAGCTACAAATACTTCATTGAGTACCTTGAAGGCATAGAAGGTGCAGCTGAGGATGAGCAGGCCATTGTATCCCAGTGGGGCAACCACGGCCAGGTTAGTGGTGTTGCAAATGAGGTTGACCTGGCGGATGCTGGGGTAGTCATGGATCACCTATAAAGACAGGAGGAAAGAGGGTGTGCCAGTGATAACATAAAAAATCTTAGACTGATGTGTGTTAATACATAATAACAGTGGCATTAAAAAAGATTGAGGAAGCAGTACAATTTTAATAAACTAACACTGACATTCATTACATTGCTAACGTAAGGTACCCAATGTTTTAAAGGTCCACTGTGTAGGATTATGGGGATCTATTGGCAGGAATGTAATGTAATATTGATAATAATGTTTTCAATAACGTAGAATCACCTGAAAATAAGAATTGTTGTGACTTTGTTGCCTTTGCATGAGCTCTTTATTTCCACAGAGAGAACAGGTCTTCATCCATGAAGCCCACCATGTTGCTGCAATATTTCTACAGCAGCCCGGAACAGACCAGCCAAATACTGGCTCTAGAGAACGGCCTCTTTGCAGCAAACATAGGGGAGCTTGAGGCGAGCAGTCTTCTGTTTGTTGCAATCTGCAACCTCACCGCTAGATGCCACTAAATCCTACACACTGGACCTTTAAGTCGAGCAAAAAATTCGGACAATGTTGACCTGCTTTGGATAGAGGAAACAAAATGCATTAGTAGAGCCTCCTGTTGATCTACTAATCAGTCCACTGCTGTGGTCTTAAAACCATCAGTGATGTAACAGAAACAGACTCTTAGGAATTAAAAGCCTCATTATACAGTTACTTTTTTCAATTCAACAATTCTTGCTGTTCTTGCCGTTAATTTGTCTGTCAGCCTGTTCTCAGTTCTACCTTCCAACGAGCCACTCTCCCACTCACAATGAAAAACAGACACAGAGACACACACCTACGCGCACACACACACAGCTTACCTCTGGTGGTTCCATGAGGAAGAGAGCCACGATGATGCCCAGCTGCAGCAGTATGAGGAGGAAGGCAATGATGAGCTGAGCGCAGGCAGACATGAAGCGAGGTTTCTTTGTACAGATCTTCTTCTTGCTGCCTGCCAGGATCCGAGCAATGCGGTTCGTCTGGGGACAGAGCGCAAACACCGTCAGGACCTTTCAATTAACTACATGCTGAACATACTGTATCTGTATTTTGGCCATCTGCTTTCTGTATTTCTACACTGTTGACACGGTCTTTGTGCAGACATATTAATGAGAAATACTGACTGGAATAAAATGTTGCACACAGGAGTCAAAATCCAGTGCGTTAGGTCAAGGTCATTTCTTATGGAAAGGCTACTGCAGTTCCCTGTCATCCTTTAATCCTGCCCCCATGTTCCCTCAGCCCTCATCCCCCACAGGACAGGGGTAGGATAGACCTTTGCCTCTCTCTGATGTTATGGTACAAATATCCCCCCACTCTAACGATTAAGGAATGGAAGGGATAACAATGTGCTGTGTCATGTTATTTTTCCCTGTTTCTTTCTGATTAGGTTTTGCTTCCATCCACAGATGTATCCCTGCAGCTGGCTCTCCAGCATCTGAAGCCTGTGTATTCCCCAGAGACCACTGGCAACCAAGACAGGTTAGCATGGATCTAATGACCTCTCACAGCTGCACCCTGCATCTCAAAATTATCTGGCAAATCCTGAACTCAGTCCTCACCTTGGTGACAAGTGCAGAGTAGCTCATGGCAGGTGACAGGCCAATTCCCAGTCGCTGGAGGTAGCAGTGGATGACATGGGGTTTGGCTATGAGGCTGAAGGTACACAGGTACCCCAGGCAGATCCCTGCCAGTATTATGTAGCACAGCTCCCTACTGGAAGACTTCACTACCGGGGTGTCCCGGAACCTTCAACACAGACACATTCAGACCAACAATTATGTGCAGAAACACAAACATGTAAGCGAAGACATGCACACACAGAGACGCACAGTGTATGAAAAAGAATTAAAACACATGCTCACGAGAACAGTGGCTGTATTCAAAACTGCCTACTAAACTAGCAGTGCATACTAATCTGGCCAAAGTGTACTATGTCATATTCAGTATGCAAACAAAAGCTTTACCTCGCCTACTGTGTCCAACAGTGCAGACTTGTATGTAGTAGGCAGTTCTGAAAACAGCCAATGGTTAAGAAATGTGCAAAGTGGACATTTGCTGTATAGTACAAATCTTTCTCTGGTATAACACTGCTTGCACTGTTCTCCTCAGTTCCTGTATTTTCTGAGACAGATGAGAGATTGGTTACCTGATGAAGACTGCAGTGACAAAGAATGTGGCCATTTGACCGAGGCAGGCAAAGACCACAGCAGCAATGGGTTCAGGGTCTCCCCACCGCAGGTACTCCACTGGGATTGAGTCACAGCCTGGGGATATAAGCATGTAGAGATGCATTTCATAATACAAAATGGATCAAGGACTTTCATTGGATGTGTGCAAGTCCCAGCAACTGGACAATATAGAGTGAACTTTTGTGAAACACTCAACAGTATGTTTATCAGAGTGCAACACTTGTACCAGTGATCAGCCACCAGCACAGGTCAGCCACACATGTTGGACCCACAGGTCACATGTTTCTTTCTCTCTTTTTCTTTGTAATGCCTCATCCATCACTCTGTCTCTTCCTTTCCCCCCTAATATCTCCCTATCTGCATACCTCCTACCTTTCTTTCTAATTCTCTCTCTCCATCTCTGTCTTCCTCCTAGGCAATGAGATAAAGTGCCATTAATTAAAGGGACAGTTCTAATTATGATCTGTCCTAACGCTTGCTGAAATTATCTGACTGGCTGGTGTGGACGTACTGTAGCAGCACAGGCACATGGAATCTTTCTGTCCCTACAAATCTTCACTTTCTCTCTCTTTCCATCTCTCTTGCTCTTTGTGTTGCTCTCACAAACACACAAAGCTGTTCAGACAGTCCTGAAAATCTCACAGGGAGAGGAAGAACCAGAATAGTCATTAAAAAAGACTTGAGTAATTTAATGACTTTGTCTTTAACGTGGTCTATGTAGTTTATCAAATCAGTGATGTGGTTAGGTCTAGGGGCATAAACAGCAGCCTAATTGCTGAGTGGGAGCCAAGGGGACGGTAATGAACAGACAGAAAATAAGTTAGGTCGAAGCACTCTGCAGAGGATGTGGCTCACTTGCATTGTGCCATTTCAGTTAAAACTGGAAAAAAAACAGTGTGAGGTATTGAACATAGTGTAGTGTATGTAAAACAGAAAATTAAACAATCATAATTAAGTCAGAATGGAGCATCAATCTGAATCTTTTTTCTTCTCATCTTTGGAGTTACTTTTATGTAAATGTGACTGTTCAAAATCAAGGAGGTAGTGGTTTTTTTTACTACTTTAGCACAGCCTCTTTGTGGGAGACAAAAGTACTTGTTCTGCCTGGCAATGAGGGGTGAGGACCACGCACCTGTGAAATGTAAGGAGGGAAGAAACTGAGGAACTTGCTGAAAATTTTGCTCCAATTAATTTTGCCCACATACATTTAGATGTTGAGGCTGAACATCTCAGATCAGTCGTTTTCTCATGGGTTTTCTCACAATAGCTAAAAAGCACTGAACTGGCTACGTCTGCATTTTAAAACCTTATCAGTTCACCAAACCTACAGGAAATCATGTAGTGTTTGACCCAAAGGGGGGGGGGGGGGGGGGGGTGCTCGGGGCATTCAGTCAATATAAAGTTTTGAGGCAAACTCCTTCAAACATTCTCAGACTCAGACTGTGGAACTTCACCGATCAGTGGAGAGGCTCAAATCCCAAAGCTAATCCTCCCTTTTTCTGCTCCTTTCACTCTCCCTGGCTGCAGCTTCTGTCAGAGTCCTCTCTTTCACACTCACTTTTTCTTTCTCTTGATGTCTCTTGAAGTCACTTTTCTCTCACTCTCTTCTTCCTCTATTGCTGTCTCAAAAACTCTCTTATTTCTTTCTTTGGTTTTCACACTCACTGCACCCCTGTCCCTGCTAGCTGAGACGTTGTTCTCTCGTCGACTTCCTCTGCCTCTTTATCTCTCCCTCTCTTCATCTCTCATTCTCTTTCTCTCCTTTCTTTTGGCCTGAGGGAGAGAGATCAAATGTCTGCTGGAGGAACAGGGCAAGCATTTTGTTTACACCTCATTATTACTGCTCCATACAGCCCCGCTGGGGACACGCAGCACTTATTGTTGATGAAATGAGTCACATACACATACTCATAGACATGAATAACACAAGGTAATACATTGGTAACCCAAAGCTCGCTTTCAATACTTCATCTCCCTCCTTTTTCACTGTCAACTTTTTCTTTGTCACTTTCTCACTGGTTTGCTCCCTGTTTTGGTTTAAGGACGCTTTTGTGTCTGGCAGTGAAGCTCAATCTGAATTTTCAGCAGGTCTCGATTCATGTTTTAATCATTGAGCTCGGTGAGGAGCTAGCAAGCAGCATAATGAGCAGCTGAAAGCATAACAAGGCAATATCCAACCACTTCGAATGCAACAGAGCGGAAATAAATTTTCATTGCAACTGAAATGTATTTGCATTGAAAGCTGCTCTTGATGCAGAATAATTAAAACACTGGTGACCATGTTGGTAACAAATTAAAGGGATGAGAGAGGGAGTGGAGGGGAGGAGAGGGAAAGAGGAGGGGAGGGTGAAACCGAGGGAGCATCTCTCAGATTCTCTTTCTAATGTATTTGGTGTAGAACTTACTGTATTTTAATTTTATGCTGTAATTATCACACTGTATCACATTCCACCAAACATTTTTTATCCTACGCTGCGCACTTACCGTACATGGTGTGTGGGTCATGCACACACACGCACAGTGGTCATTGCATGGTTTCCTTTGAGCAGTATCATTAATACTGCATTGCAATTACAGGATTTTTATGCAGGAGCATTGTCAAATATTGTAGTTCTATGTATTCATTGCAAGGTTTTTCTTGAAAAGAGGAGGTGTATGTGAGATTGCGTTTAAATGTTACAAATAAACTTGCAGACTAACCTGTGAGGTCATGGGTCGGCCAGGAGCCCAGCTCACATGCTCGGCAGGTGTACTCGTCAAACACAAACTCATTTTCTTTACAGGGAGTGCACGTCCAGCAACAGCTCACTTCACCTTTACGGATCACCTGGAAGCGACAGAATGCAATGTAATGCCACTGTATTACCTGGAGCCTTTTACTCCAGGAATAATCAGAATGACAGAGCCTCATGCATCCATGCTGCTCAGAAATTAAAGGGCCTATAAGACATTGTCTTTATTGGTCATCTTACCTTAATCTGTCCTTTGTCACAGGGTTCACTGCAGACTGACTTGATCATGGCGTCTTTGTTGGGCCAGATTTCATCATCGTCTATCTTCAAGCCCCGATTGTCCCAACTCCCAACATTAATGTAGTCATAGTAGTCCTTGCCCATCTTTTTGAAGTTCATTATTTCATACCTGTGGATAAAAGGCACACATCCAACACAGTGATGTGCACAGCTGCGTCATATGACCATGCAACCCAAAAGGCCACACAATTAAGAAATCCATGACAGTTGATAAGTTACTCTGCATACCTGCCAGGTGAGTCTCCGTTCTCATCGAATAAGATTCCCTCCCCCGACACGCCTGTGAAGTTGGTTTTCATCAGGAAGTCCAGCAGTGTAGCACCATCTATAGGTCGCATGGCATCACACAGGCCCTTAAAATACATCAACAATCATGTCATATCCAACAAAAATGTCCTTTTTCAGTTTTGTACCTTTCTATCTAAATTCCTAAACTGGTACATAATTAATAAACAAAGTTTGTGCACTCATCCAGGTTCCCATCTTGCACTGTGTATGTAGTATGGCAATAAGTCAAAAATGGCCATGATTCCTACTCTCCACCCCCACACTTCCATTCTTTATCTCCTTGGTTTGTATGTCCCTCCATTAATCCAACAGAGCAGTACCTACCTGATAGCCTGGGCAGAGTGCCCGTTGCATGTTATGCAGGCCATATGCCATCGAGTAGATGGCATTAATGACAAACCCCATCTTAGTGTCCTGTGCGTACTGCTGCCGAAGTGACTCTCTCTCTGCAGGGGTGGGTGGGTAGAGTCGGGGGAGGGGATGGAGAGAGAAAGGCAGGTATATCAGAGAAACTCTTAATTTCCCCTCTAGTTTTATGAAACACGGTCTGCTTTTTTCCCTCACATCAAAGACCACTCTCTTTCCTCTCATTTCTTCTCATCAGCCACTTCCCACCTCCACATCTCATTTCTTTCTTCCTCTTTCTGTGTCCTGTTCATTTGTATTTCATGTCCCATTTCATTAGAATACGAGACGTGACTCCCTTTGATGCAGCTCTCACACACCATTTTGCGTATGAATGGAGAGAATGAAACAGAGAGAGAAAGATGACGAGAGACGAATAAAAAGAAATAAAGGGAGGGTGCACCCACAGCCATGAGGGATTTCTCCAGATGAACCAGAGAGCTGTATCTATCCATATGGTATGTGTGTCGGTGTGTGTGTGTTCACCCAGTCTGTTTGTATGTTTTGTCAGTGTATGTTATTTGCATTAAAAATGGCCAATATGCCTGTAAATAAAAATGCAGATTGGTACTGTGGCCTCTTATGTTAACCCAAAACAATGCAGCCTCCCTCTTTCTCTGCACCCCAGATGGTCGGTGTCCAAACAGACATAAGCAGAAGTACTCACTGCTACAGATGTTTAAGATGTAAGTTTCAGGTCTCGTGTAGCTAATAATCACTCAGTGATGAAAGAAAATGATGGACAAGTACAGAATGTTCCATTTTGGTTGTCCTCTGTTAATGTGTCTCTGTACTCACTGCTACAGGTGCGGTTGTATTTGCTGCTCTCCTGTGGGTGGCCTTTAAGTCGACAGTGGAAACGATGCTGCCAGAACTCTGGAAACCAGGGGTTCCTGTGGTTGTTTTCAGGGCGAAGTTTAAGGTAGTACTCATCAAACCACTTCACATCAGCTGACTGGAGCTTGATGGTAATACCACCGGCTGCTTCCCTTACGTAGCCATCTGTTACATCATACCGATCCGCCCATCCATCACTGCAAAGACACACAAGGAAAGACAAGCAGAAAAGAGCCCATCAGTTTATGTGTGCTGACAATCAAAACAAAGTTTGCATTGTTTCTACTGAATATGTGAAGGAACTTTCCACTTTGGCTGATAATGCTGCACAGGCTATTTAGAAAGCCTAAGTGGACATTTGATGCTTTTTAGACATCAATATTTAAGGAGAGGACTGAAGTGGAACTATGTGGGCAAAGTTTTGGTTTTATCATTATAACTGAAGGTTGAAATAACCTGGATGACTGCTGATGGAAAGGGTTAATTCAGCCATGAGGGCTGTGGACTTGATTTAACACAGGTAGTTTAAATAATCAGCCTGATTAGCTGAGCATGTACAGTTCATGCAAACTATAATGTGCTGCGACTGAAATGTGGATGGGCCACCTCATTAAAAGTGCAAAACTTTCTGTAATTCACTCTTGTGTGTGTATGTACATGAATGTGTGTGTATGTACATGAGTGTGTGTGTGTGTGTGTGTGTGTGTGTGTGCATGAGCGCAGTGAACAGCTGACATGCCTGTTACTGTATGAAATTAAATGTTTGGGTTGAGAGGTGAAGCGCAGGGGCACCAATATGGTACCACAACACACACACACACACACACACTAAGACACACCCTAACACTAGTCGTCACCCTAGAATTTAATGATTTACATTACGGGGAAGTTGAGTCCCCACAATGTGACTGTGTAAACAGATGTCCCCACAACATGAGTAACACACATGGACACACACAGCTGAAAACATTTATTTGGTGAGTGCTCCAGTTTCGTCAGAGGAAGGGACAAACAAAGAGAAAGAGAGACAGAAAGACAGGGGAGAGGAGCAGGAGACGGAGGAGGGACAGTAAATCAGGGAGAAACACAGTGATAGGAGATTGATTAATAGAAGACAAGTGGGATGGAGCTCTTACATCATTATGGGCAATGTCCAAAATTCATTATATCGCTAACAAATAGGCATAAACACTATGCACACACACACACACACACACACACACACACACACACACACACACACACACACACACACACACACCAGCCGGCTGCTGAGATGATCTAGGTCAAATGGAGTATTTTGGCTGCAGCTCAGCAGTCATGCCCCGTCAGACACCAGAAAGACAAATATAACTACCTCACAATACACACACATAAACAGTGAGAACATATCGCTGTAGTTAGCGATTTTTGGGAGGGGAATTTGGGTTTACTGCTCCTCAAGGAAGCTCAGATGGTATGGTGAGTGTGTTTGTGTGTGTATGTGTGTGAGGGAGAGATAAAGAGAGGAGGGGAAAGAGAGAGAAGTGGATGTGAATGACAAATCTCTCCTCCTTTCACAGCTCCTGCCAACATACATGGCCTCAAGCAAGACAATGATCCTCAGCTCTTCCAGTGAAAATTCTCACTCCTTTCTTTTCTTTCTTTCTCTCTTCTCTCTCTCTTTCTCTCTGAGCCTCCAGAGAACAAAACTCATTTTCTCCTACAGCAGTCCTTCCAGCCTCAGTCTGATTGGAGACCCAAAGTGTTTGTGTGTGTGTGTGTGTGTAAACCGCCTCCTCTGTCTGCCACCATTCAGGCCTCTCTAGCTGTCCCTGCTTTTTGTCTTTCTTTTCTGTTGTTCTTCTTGTCACCCTCGGCCTCTGAGCTGTGATCATAAATCACGGAGAAAGCGTTTCTAGATGGGGATCCATTACATGACAGACCATGCCTGTAGCTGTTCAAAAAAATGTGTGTGGATGTATGGTGTCATATTTGTATGGTGGCTGGTGTCACCAATGCTTGTTTGGCTGTTATCATTGATGAGTCAAGAAATGTTACTTTAGTGGACACAGGCTGATTAAGAAATGTCCAAAGTGTTTTTTATTGGTTTGCTTTGGTTATAAGGACACAAAATAAAAAAAACAGATGATGAACTACTCAAACTGAAAGGACTCACAAGATAATACTATATTCTTTCAGACATTCCTCAAATATCTGCTTTTTTACTCATGAATTACTGGCAAATTTTATTTCTTTGGACCTTTAAAAATTACTCATTTATTTATCAGTTGTCATGGTCTCAACTCATAGACATATGCAGCATGACCCACCACAATGAGTCACAAGTAGATGTTACTTCATTGTAAGGGGTCACAAGCCAAAACCATTGGGAACCTCTGTCATGGTTTTGGGTGTTACTTTAGCTATTTCCTGTTTTATGTTGAAAGAGTTATCCCCCTGTGTCATGTTTGCTTTACTTCCTGTGTTTCCCCACCTTTGTGATTAACCATCCCTCCCCAGTGTATTCAAGTCTGACTTCCCTCAGTTCCTCTTAGTATCTTGTGTGTTTCATGCGCTGCAGTCATTTTCTGTGTTTTTCGGATCTTTGCTTTGTTTGCCTGGACTTTGCTGTTTATTGGATTTCTGATTCTAGCCCACTCCCTTTTGGATTTGTTTGCTTGTTTGGACTGATTTCTTTGGATTTGACCTCTGCCTGCCTCACCATCCCATGAAGCTTTTGTTTATTTCCCTTTTTGTTATGAACCATTTGAGCTGCACCAGCTCCACATTTCTTAGTCTGCATTCGGGTCCTTGACCTAATATTCTTTGTTTACCCATACAAGCTGGCCAGAAATGGACCCAGCAGACATTATTTCCTGATTGGAGGAGGCTAAAGAGTTGAGATCTGCTATGGATTATGCTTCCTTTTGTTTGAATAGAGCGATGAACTTTAAGGTTAAGCTCAGGGCCATAACCTACTTTGAACAAACTATCTATTTAAAGCCCTGGTTTTTGGAAGATACAGGCATGGATGATTTGTTAAATGGGATTGATAACTTTAAGAGGACCATGCTGGCTAAACTGGATTCCTCATGTGGCTCCCATGCTGGGTTTAGCATGAAGCCTGTAAGCCCCCTGTCAGCCATAGGTTTCCAGCTACCAGCTCAAGCCTCTGCCTCAGCTTTACAGCCATCTAATCCATAACTTGCTAGCTTCCAGTCTGCACTTCAACTTGCTAGCATCCAGCTGGCTAGTTTCCAGTCTGTTCTGTGGCTTGCTAACATCCAGGCCACTAGTTTCCATCCTGCACCTTGGCCTGCTAGCATCCTGCCAGCTCCTGTTCCTGAGTCGGCTAGCCACCACCTTTCTAGCCTCCTGTCGGCCCCAGCTCCTGAGTCCACTAGCCATCAACCTGCTAGCCTCCAGCTATGTCCCATTGTTGGTTCATCTTAGTACCCTGTGTCAAGCGAAGCAGCAATTTTCCATGTTTTTGGATCTTTGTTTTGTTTTCCTGGACTTTGCCATTGATTGGATTTCTGACTTTAGCCTGCTCCCTGTTGGATTTGTTGTTTGCCTGCTCTGATTTCTTTGGATTCGACCTTTACATGCCTCACCATCTCTTGAGCCTTTAGTTTATTGACCTTTTGGTAATCAATCATTTGAACTGCACCAGCTCCGCATTTTGTAGTCTGCATTTGTGTCCTTATCCTAGTATTCCTTATTTTCCCCATATGCACAGGCGTGAGTTTAAGCTATATCAGGTTCTACAGAGCAATGTCATTTCAGATTACTAACTTGAATGCAAGGCACAGTCAAAATGTTACTTCAAACTTATTCCTTTTACAAACTCGTGCTTAGAAATAAACCTGAGTATTTCAATAGTAGTATTGAATTTAATCCACTAAATTATTTCTTAGCACATTGTTCAACGTTATATTTTGCCTCGAGTTAATCCATCTCTCTGTAAAAGGAGTCTTGTAGATGAAAAAGAATTCAGTGGAGTATGAAACAGTTTTGAGCGCTGACCGTTGTAACTTTGAGAAATCCACACTGCTTTACGTTTCTGTCTCTGGTCTCATGTTACTGACATTACAGGCAGAGTTTGTGGAAGAGAGAGCTAAACAATCGATCATTAATCAGCACTCTCTCATCCTTGTCAATAGATTTCTCTCATTAACGCCTTCAGCTTTCCCTTGAGCCTCTTTGTTCAGTTTTTCTATCCTCCCTTTCCTCCCCATCATTCAACTCTGTCACATTCCACTGCATCCATCTGTCAATATGTCCTCTTTTTTTCTCATCTTTCTTATGCACACAACACATTTTCTATCTATGACATCTCTGTCACACACATGCCTGCCATGTTATGTTTCTCTCATGCCATTTTGTTTTTTCTTATATTTTTGTTTTTTAGAATTTGTTGTCTGACTCATCCTTTCCTTTCTTTCACTCACACACCTGCTCATACACCTCACACCTGCAGCTCCTCAGAGGCAAAAACGTCATGCAACACCGGCAACATACACACATACACACTCATCACCACACATGCGTTAATCATCACCTGAAAGTAAAAACTTTTCTAGGAAGTTCTTCTGAACTTCTGAGGTATTGAACCCAATTGATTTCAGCATGTTGACACACTCACAGTCTCACCAAAAAGCTTCATTTCCACTGCATTATACTGTCTGTGATCAAATTTCGGAATAAAGACAACACTTGTGAAAAAAATATGCAGTGTTTTATCAACAAATTTCTAATTGCCCCTTGAGAAGTAATATGTTTTGTTAGCTCTCCAGCACAGTCACAGTAAAGCATATTGTACTGTTCTATGTCTTGCACAAATAGCATGAAAAATGTGATTTTAATAATTTCCCTGTAAACAAAAGGACTCCCACACATACTGGAACAACACAAACAACAACAACAAATACATTTTCTTCTCAATCCCACATATCTATTTTAAAATTGAAATATTTTTGATGCTTACTGACATGTGAATCAAAGGTCTGTTTCTAAGCACTGTACTTAACTGGACAATGCATCACAATATGACTAAAAGCAAGGATCACCTATACCAGCCTGCAAAAGATAGATAAAAGAGACCTGACATGTAAGAATGTGCACGCTGTGCATGCTATTTTACAACAGAGCAGTGCTGTTTTTCTAACACAGTGTGGTCCATCTTCACCTGCACCTGTTTGGTATCTTGGTGACTCGCCTGGTATCAAAGTAGGCAGTGAGGCACAGTAGGGATCTTTCAAACAGCAAACTACAAATTTGGTGTCAGAGCTGAAAACAATGCTTGGAATAAATCTTTTTTCAATCACTGAACCACAATTATTTTTACAATAACTACATGTAGCTGATGTGTTTCAAAATCAGACCACTTACGATGGATGAAAAACATGGTGAACAGTTAGTTTTAGTATCTCTGAAAACATTAACTTAAAGCAGTATCGCCTGCTCTTGAAGTATATGTATGTGAGTATATGTGGTGCCCATAGTTTCGCAATGAGTTGCAATATATTCAGCTGCAACTCTGCACCTCATGAACAACAATATTAGTATCCCCTGAGGAGACCAAACCCTCGGTTCAATCACAAAGTGTCAGTGCATCATAGAGGGGAGTACACTGTCCATTTGGAAGTGCACCGCAGGTGCGCTATGTGCATCCAGCTGAAAAAATACCAAAGGAGCACTGGAAAGCGTGCATAATATGCATTTGAGGGAGCTCAAAAGACTGCTGCCTTCAGTATGTATGGATTTTTATCAAATACAACAAGCATACACAGAAATACTCCCAGATGTTCACAGATTAACATCACACTCTGTAACAGTGTGGGCGATGTTACCACATGGAGAATTCTTGGGGGGGGGGGGGGCGCGTGTGTGTGGGTGTGTTTATGGACGGCAATGGTGTGTGTGTCATCATTTATTCAACTGATCAATCACTCAACCTATTCCTGATCAAAATACCAGTTCTTAATGACATCCTGGTTCTCTCTCTCTCTTTGTCTTTCACCACATGTCTAAGAGCCCAAGGCCGTTGCCATGGTTTCCAGCCCACACTCAACCTGCTGTCTGTACTTTGTGTCTCATTAGAACACACTGGATTTTAAGTGCATGTACACACACACCCACCCACACACACATCCGCCCCTCACACACACGCACACATTATTGTTTTTCTATTCACTATTCAATTAACATCAGATGGCCTGTCTCTACCAATATTGGAAATGCTATTTGCATAATAGTACAGTATGCCAGTGTTGTAGGCCAATGCACTACCTTAAGCAGAACTTTTACAAACCCATTCTACATACTGAGGCCTGGGGCAATTGCCTTCCCATTCTGTTCATTCAAAGTATAAATAGAAACTGGAACTCATTTGTGAGTGATTATTAATTTTCAGTTGCTTCTTTCTTGGTTATGCAATCCGTCTCAAGCCAGAAGTTTCTGACTCTTTGAATTCCAGCAAAGGTCTGCCAGGTGGATTTGGTCACAGGAATAATAAACACACTAAACAAATGCATCTCTGATACAACTTGCAATTTGATGATATATTTTCTGGTGTCCACCCCCCTCTCTTTAAAAATGTGTGATTCCTTTAAAAATGGTTGCAACTTTCAGTGCAACCAGCCATTATCACAGCTGAGCAACGAAGTTCATAAAATATTGTGGCATATTTTTAATCTCTATTGGCACGACTTTTGCTCAATACAAAAACACGGCAAAAGAACGGAAAAACACACTAGGAGTGGCTTATGTGAGCAGTGCAGAGGAGAGGCAGAGCGCTGGGGTGAAACATTTTTCTGAATGTCTCTGTCTGTCTCACCAAGAAAACAAGGATTAAGGACTTGTGGTTGTATGCTTACGAGTCCAGTTACACTTTACATCCATGTCCGTCCAGACAAATGCAATATATGTCATGAAGACTTTGAAGGAAATTAATAAAAGGTATTAAGTGTATTTTTGGTGAAATGGTAGTTACCATCATATTGACATGTATGATTCCAGTAAATAATTTCCAGTGAGAATCATGCTGTCTTCACTTAGAGACTTTTTTTTTTTTTTTTACAGAGGAGGACAGAGGACTGACAGAGAGCACATGGTGCAACAACAATCAGCTGAAGCTCAATATCAGCAGGACCAGTGAGCTTGTGGTTGACTACAATGCTTCAAATATGGATGTTGCTGCAAAATTGTTGCTACAAATTGTTGATGCTTCACAGACATCTTCAGCTGCACAGAAGATCTAAACACTCAGCACAGTTTCAAGGTGGACACCCAAGATTAGTGTCACCAATTCAGTATCTGTCCAAATGTGAAATATGGTGACACTCTCTCCGTCTGAGTTACGGTGTTGAATGATAGCCAGAAAAGTGTATTTACAGAGCATGATGATGTCAGTGAAGCTGACTTTTGCCTTTTGGATATAAAATGTTATGTTTTATCATTTTATCCTGCAAGACATTTGCATGAAATTTCATGAGAATGGGACGGATGGACAGCAGGACAACCCGAAAACATAATGCCTCCAGCCATCTTTATCTTTTCTTTTCAGCTCAGTTCTATGGAGACAAGGATATGCATGTAAGACATGGTGATCTGGTTATTCAACTAAAACATCTGTGAATCATGAAACTGAAAGCAGTATGTTAAGCCTAACTAGCAAGTCGATAAGGATCTTTGACTGTCATCATTGAAGACAAAAAGGTGAGCATGGGGACAGTTAAAATTAAAGGTATTAGGGCTTTATCAAACCATGAGCTCTATATTGTAAATCTAACCAAATCAAGAGCTGACTGCATCATTACACCACTATGGCAAAACAAGACCATCGGTGCTGAACATTTGATCTGAATTGAAGAGAGTTGATCACATTTAATCAGTGAATGAACCACAGTGTTTGGGGATCCATGGCTTTAAGTAAATGTTCATTTGTGTTATTGTTTCCCTTTGACCTCATGCTGTGCTTGGTCACGATACAGTGTTTGATGAGAGAGCACCGAGCTGAGGCGTGCATTTCAATTTCACAGTTGTTGTATTAGGGTACAGACTGTTCTGCGATCACTGCGGTAAGACTGGTTTAGCTCGGATAAATAAGGTCACAGATTTTGTATTGGCAAAATATTTGAATCTGATCTGAGGCTGTGCTGCCAATGGGTCACTTTAGAAATTAATGTCTGCCACCCGACCCTAACCCACCCACTCTCTAGCTGCCATGGCAACCTGGCAGAGATTCTAGATGAGCATCTGCTGCTTACAACCATACTGCACACGAACACACCAGCAGTCCACAGACCAAACCTGACAGCATTAATTAGCTGGACAGACACCACAAGTGGGGAAAGTGAGCACAGAGCAAACAGACAGACGGTTACAATCTGACAGAGTTGAAAAATGATGGGGAGAAAAAAAAAAGAAAAGAATGTGAACTGCTCTGCATGTCTGCGAACATCCCAAATTTAAGCGTCGGCAGCCCAGCAGCTGCACATGCACAAGCACTCAGCTGTCAAAAATCAAACCCAAAAAACAAACACTGAAACAATCATCGATGTTCTCCAAAGGATCGTGTGAATTTGGTTTAATGCTTTTAAAATGCTGCTGTTCAGAAAGCCCACATTTAAGCTGAAGGCTCCCCAAGCACCACGACGCAGCAACATGTGTCAATTTGTGTCAGCACACAAAGCAATCTGTAGCACACTATTTCAACCAAATAGGATAATGCATGCCAAACACTGCTAGGGTGTGCTTTTTGCTAATCCTATGCAGGGAGAGCGCTCACAAGTTGGGATATATTACTGTAACAGTCAGCTCCTCCTCACTGAAGAAAGGTGAAAAAAGATCTGTTTTGATGATGTTGTTTTCACCCAGAGGAAAAGAAACACTCGATCTACACTAAGACAGCTCACAAAGTTATAACACAGTAATGCATATTATATTTGGCTGAGGCTCTATGATTAAAGGTCCAGAGTGTAGGATGTAGTGGGATGTATTCACAATTACATTTTCATTGGCATATAATCACCTGAAAATAAGAATAGTTGTGTTTCCGTTACTTTACAATGAGCTTTTTATATCTACAGAGGTTTCCGGTCCTCTCCACAGAGTCTGCCATGTTGCACCACCCTCTTTCTACTGTGGTCCAGAACAGACAAACCAAACACTGGAAAACACCTTTTGCATTTTTCATGGCCATTGTAGGGGAGGGTGAGGCGAAGGGTAATCAGGTGGTTGCAATCTGCAACCTCACTGCTAGATAACTGGAATATTGGTATTGGTATTTCAAACAACTTGGCACACCCCTCATAAAGTCATGCTTTGCTTTTTTAATTGTCTATTTACTGTGTGTACAAATCATATTAGTTACACTGAGAAATGTTAATAAATGCAATAATCCATCAATTCATAGAGAATTTCAGAGTGAGGCTTTTTCCTTTTTTTGCAAACTACAATCTGAATGGAAAGAACCAACCAGTGCTGGGCTTTGGCACCTCATCTATCAACCTCCTCAGCCATACGGAGGTCAAAGTTCATCATGACAACAAAACTCATTAAGCCAAATGTCAAAACTGTCTCACACACAGACACAGTGGCGCTAAACTCTGTGTGTGAGTGTGAAACAGAGAGAGCTGCGAGGCCTGTGTCCATGTGTGTACCCAACTGTGTAATTATGTGAGTGATCAGACCACTTTACACGCCCGTCATTCAATAACACGCACACACACACAGCAGAACAGCCCACGGCTGCTTACCTTGGCAGCAGGTTCACTTTTACTCATCTATCGATGCCACACTTCATTACCCTCCATCTCTATTTTTTCTGACTCTCTCCCACCTCCCACATCTGGATCCTCTCTCTATTTTTCTCTCCCCATTTCTTCACTTCATATCTCTCTATCTCTTTCTGTCTGTTGCTGCTCTTAGACAGAAGGTCTGTCTATCTATCTGGCTGACAATCTCTCACATTACCTTTTCCTATTCCTATTTCCATACTATTACTCAATCATTTACAGAACCATAATTAAATTTGCAGATCATCGGTGAAATTCAGGACTGTCTGACACAGCCAGAAAAACAGGCACACAAAATATTAATTTTCATAAAGGATGTGGAATGTTTCAACAAAATGAGCATTTAATCCTTCCGTCTTAAAAAATATAAATCACCAGAACTGGAATTAAGCATTTTCAGCTCATGGTCACAACATTAGTTCCATGAAAGTATTCCATTTCCTTCCAGTGACAGAGTGTAATTTCTGAATGCTTTCCATAACCTCAAACCCTACAGTGACCCTTTTCAAAATGAAGATCAACAACAACAACAACAACAACAACAACAACAACATGCACTCAGCTTAGAAATGGCCAAACTTCCTCAACTGTCTGTGAACATAAGTCACACGGATAGATGTACAAACTCCCCTTCTTTCTCACACTCACCCACACAAACTTCGTTCAGGCTAGTTTAGGCACACAGAGTGTATTTCAGATGTTGGCAACTTCTGATTTCCCCTGGGCTTCAGACAGCAGACGCTGATTTGATATGTGATGGGGACAGAAACAAAACTGTCAAGGCAGAAGAGACAGAGACACACAGGCACAAAAACGTTACAGATACAGGGACAAAAACATTCAAGGAGGCCTGCTGGACAGAAACTATCAGGCAGGTGGAGAGGGGAGGAAGACCAGAGCAAAAAAGTGGGGAAAGTGGATCATTCACAGAGATGAGCTGGTAAAACATGTACTCCTGGATTATTGTTGCCCCCCTTCTCACTATAAACACAAGGAAAAAAGTGATATTCAGACAACCCATTCAATTCATTCTCACTTATTTCTGGACTGACTATAACTCAGAGAAGGTCACTTTGAGGGGGAGGGAGGAGGAGAAAGTAGAGAAAGTGCTGGAAACTAACACAAAGTTCCGTCTTAATGGAGAAAAATGGCAGTTCACATCTTTTACAGCAATATTTCTTTTTCATATGACAGCTTCATTTTTTAGTATGCTAAATTCAGCAATGTGTATTGACCTTCAGGGACTGTTCAAACTCACTGCATCATCGTTTGTCACTGAGAAAACGTCCTTCGTGCAAAAATTTGTCAAGAACTGTTTTGTAACCAAAGTTGCTGCAAATGCATCACGAGGAGACATCACTGCGGATTAAGACTTTTATGCTATGTCCACAGGGACGTATATGATTCAAAGGCAGCAGTGGAGGCAACACACTGGAAAATATCCAATTCAATTTGTTTTCATTACTAAACAATTCACTTTCAGTGAATTGTTGTGTGGAGTTGATAAAGATAGAAAAACAGGGGCGAGGAGGACAGAAAAAACTAGCGAGAGGGATAAATAAACACAACAATTTCAACAAGATGATATTGCAATAATCTTCCTAAGGCATGCCTCAATGTCTCGTACAATGAGTACGTATATTTCAATCAGTGCGTCCCCAGTGGAAACTGAAGCACAAAACCTCCCATGCTCCACCTACTAAAACATAATTGGAAACATTTTATGTCTCTCGTTGTGCTCACAAAGCGTGTCATTGAGCTCCCATACAAATACAAAGTTTGCACTTTCCCGCTGACTTTGACTCTGTAAATGAATGACTCTGTTGGCACTGAGAACAGAAATCCTAAGGAAAGCTCACATTTGCATTTACATTTTGGCAACGTAGATGAATGAGCACACAAAAATGCCACGAAAGCCACAAAAACAGATTCATATATAACATTAAAAAAACTGAACAGCCTCCTTTGGAATATAGTATTATCCTTTGATTATAATAAACGGTATTTCAATTGTTTTGTATTTTCATTCGCTGTATATTACAATATAACATGGTTGTGTTGTGGAGGGCATGAACACTTACTGTGAAGTGGGCCTTGTATTTTCCATTTTAATTTTAATTGGCAGTTTTCAGACCTGTGAGCTTTAAATACAGCTTGAAAGTAAGTGCAAATTATGTTATGACTTTTGCGCACGTTCAACTACAACAAAACACACAAAACACATTTGTCCGTTCGTATTTTCATTTGAATTGCAGCACAGTGACCCCTCTTCACGTACTGGGGGAATATAAATAAAAGACGATGGGGGGAATATAAATAAAAGAGACGCAACAAAATTGGGGGGAGTATAGAGATGAAGAGTGAAAATAACTTGAGATGGAGTGATGGCATGGGTGGAGAATGAAATAGAAGGAGGGTAACAAGGGTAGAAAGATGGAGGGGTGTAGATAACAGACATTATTCCCCTCCAGCTGGGGTCTTTGTCTGGATGCAGTCAGCTGTGACAGTAACACGCACACATGCACAGGCAGACACACACAGATATTTATACAACTGATATATATACACATAAATTGGACCTTTTCTCTGCTGTGACTTTTGAATCTTTTCCATCTTAATATTTTTGGTCATCAGATGGACCTTCTACCAGGCATTGCCACGCAAACCTTCAACAGCTATAGAGGAGGAAATAACACGAGAGTGGAGCAACAAATGCAAGTCCACCAACAAGTAGTGAGGACGATCAAAGATAAAGGAGCAAAAACAGCCTGCGACAGAAAATGAAGCCCATGAGAGAGATAGCAGAAGGAGTAGAGAGGTTAAAGACAACTAAATCCACGGCGATAAGGCGGGATTGAGAGAGACAGAGGGAGAGCGAGGATAAAGTGACACAGATATGATCTCTGGGGGAGAGACAGAGTGACTGACTGACAGGGGGAGAGCGAGGAGGATCAGAAAGGAGACAGCACTGTTTGGTAACGTTGGGTAACAGTGTGTTTCTTGGCGAGGTCGGGAGAGAAGAAGAGCAATAATGTACAAGGTGAAGAAGCGAGTTGAGCGGTGGAAAAACACAAAGAGAGATAGGAATGGAGGAATGATGTCAGGGGCAAAAGAGACAGAGACTGTATATTCTCCCTATTCCTCCAGGTCTGGCCTCATCATTTTTTATTGCTTCACACATAAAAGTGCCATCTCTCATATTCAGCACAGCAGACATTGTAATATCACCTGCTGAGGTAATACCCCACTGATGTAACATCACTCTCTCTCTCCCCGTCTCTCTTATTTCTGCGTTATCTTTATCACCACGGTGGCCTTTTGGTCTCTCACTCTCTGATCCACTGTCTGCTTTTCCAGCCCTCTCTCTATCATTTTCTTTTTCTCCCCGCACCGCCTCGCTTTCTCAGTTTCTACATTCAAAGACCACTGTGCTGAAGCCAAGTCATTTGACTGCATTTCAAAGGAAATGCCCCACCATGGGACCGGCCTGGAAGGTGAGTTTGTGCCATTGCTTGGCAAAGGCATTTCCATTTCAAACCGGCCAACTGATTCAACAGTTAGGAGCTTTATCTTAGTACAACACGATTGACACTTAAACAACACTGGTAACTGAAAGTCCAATAAGATATACAACATATGCTGTGCTAATAATTAACTATAAAAATTATGATTTTACTATAGTTTAGTAAAAATATTGCAATTAAAAAAACTATCTTTTAAAATTAAGTTGATTCATGGACCATCAACATTTAAGACAACATAAGCTCTAATGCCACGTCACCGTTTGACATATGTACAAACAACCACATGCACACGCACACACTGCACTCTCTTCTGTACACACACGCAAACACAGAGCCATTAACAGGCAATCTTGTGTAACCTAATGACAGGCCAGTGGCTTAGAAGCAGCAGTCAGAGCTATTCCCTGCTTTACACGATGGCAATAATTATACTGGTTGGGCTGCAAACACACACATATACACACACAAACACACACTACCAGCCTGTCTGTTTGACAGCAGGGATTAGCAAGGAGAGGTGCAGCTAATGCCCAGTAACGAGACATCCAGCTTATCGCCCACAGGATCGTGTGCGTGTCTGTGTGTGTGTGAGAGGAACAGAGAGTACTGGATGGATCTACAGTAAATTAGCTGCATGTCATTTTGAACTTTAATGACTTTCCCACATCTCATTCATACCAACCGTGTCAACCAGTGCTCTCCTCGTTTTCTCGCTCTCTCATTCTCCCTCTGTGTTTCGCAAATTCAAATTTACATGTGCTTTATTTGCATGAATGGGTGTTAGCCACCGTTGCAAATATGACACAACATATAAAACAACGTGACAATACTGAATGAATAATAAATAAGTCAAATGGAAAATATACCAGACATGGCTGTAAGTATGCATACATGCAAACATAATCATTTACTATGAACACATCCATCCATGTACACAGTGACTCATGGATTTACAAGGCTATCATTGGACGGATGTTTTCACTCTGAAGGCAGGTGATGATGCAATCTCTAGATATTTGTGACTGGGTCTGTATTGTCAGCTTAACTCCTGTAATTCTGGTACTTTCTCAGTTTATATTCTGAGCGGGAGTAAAAAAAAGATGCTTGTCCTCTGTGTATCCTAATTAACAGCATTAGCATATTCTGCTATCTGGGTAGCAATGCTTTTGCTGTGACAGCCAATCTCTATGGCCAGACTGTCCCTGGATTTTATGCAAGCGTAGGGATTTCTTTTCCTTAAACTTATCAATGCCAGTCAGACGTTTAGGTGATTATATGCTAATTTCTGTTTACAATTTGTCCCATTTGTGCACAATGTCATTTGAGGCCTGTTTTGAGTTTATTTTGCCAGTATGTTTTGTCAAATTGTTCATTCTGTTAATTTCTTTGAGGTCTTGAACGTGATGATCTCAAATACTTTCCTCCTGACAGTAGTTTGAAGACATCTTAAGAACAGATTCTAGTGCCAAATACACAAATCAATGGCTCGGTATCGATTGGTATTTTTTCCCCTCTGACGGTTTAACATGGGACTCCCAGGGTGTCTTTAATTGCAGCAGTGGACTACACTGTCTGCTTCTTGAATTTGGGGAGCAGCAAGCTGAAGATCGTCAATGTTTCAGGATTTTAAAGCAGATTCATGTTCTGAAAGTAAAGACGCTCGAGTTTGTATCACCAATAATTTCACCATTTGCCAAATACGCCCAGACCTTTTTGTTTAGCGACATTATTCTGCCTCTCAACAGGCACATGCATGTGTTGCCATGTATATGAATGTCTCTATCTGAACTGAAATAATCTTCACTGTCTCTAATTATAAAATTGACCCAAAGTGAAGGATATGAGGAAATGGAATTGGAAGCTGTCCTCGTTATAGTAAAGAGACACAGATGGAGGCATGTGTGTAGTACACAAGCAAACACCCTGATCCCTCTCATGCAAACTTTCCCTCACTTTATCACTGTCCTTCTATAATTTTCTTGCTCTCTGTCTGCTGTGTTGCTATGGTAACAAGCTGTGCGGGGGCTGTGATGCGCCACACATCACACCCATCTCACTGAGCTCACCGCAAAAGGGGGGGGGGGGGGGACAGAGACAAATGGGTGACGCGGTGTGTGTGAGTATGTGGATATCCTTAACTGCCAACTTTAGGTGTCATGTGAAATCTAGTTGAAGAAATGTTTACAAGTTGAAAGAGACATTTTGATGTTGAATAGCAGACAGATCTAACAGCCTGCACAGCACTGAGGTGACATCTGTAGTCTTTAAGTTGGAACATGAGTGTCTCTGATATCAATTTTCACTGCATTGTAGTCTGGCGCTTGCCTGGGCTGATACTAATCCTGGCCACCACCTGCAAATCCCTGTCTGTCAAAAGCTTGCTGCTGTTACAAATAATTACATACTGAAGCAAATCATATTGTCTGACAGTTTGATAAAGTCACCCAACACCGGCTTAATTGTTGATTACAGAGTAATAGAGTTCCAAATGGTAAATATTGTCTGATTATGGTAAGTTACTCTCATTAACCTCATCTCAATCACAGTCTTTACCAAAGAAAAATAGAAACATAAGTGGATACTACAGAATTGGGTAAAGACCCCCTCAGCAGATAACAGAGACACCCCTGCAGTACAGTGGAGATCAATTTAACACATGCAGCAGGAGTACCATCAGTCAGCCAAGTTTCTGATAGGAAAATCAAACTCCCAATGCAGATTCAGATACAGTGACTGACAGCCCATCGATTTGGTTGATGAACCTCTTTCGCTAAAGGATCAGAATTGGCAGACCTCTGCTTCACCTCCGCCTGTCCTCTCTTGTTCCTGAGGTTTCATGTCATTGGTAAATCAGGGTTATGGCACTCTACAACGGCAGACTAGAAAACACATAACAAGAAAAAATGTTAGCATTGCTTGCTTATTTCTAGAGGAAATAAGAGCCAAAAGGCCAAGATTCTTATGGCTGCACTGACTATCATCAGCATGTAAGTACAAAGATGACAGCTGTTTAAAAAGCAGGTTAACACCACGACATGACCATCTCAGAGCACTGTACCAGAATCTTCAGTTTTTCTCTGTATGAATGACTTGTGGTTCACGTTCACACTCATTTTGGACTGAAAGAGTCATGTCAGAAGCAGTCATTGTAAGTCAGTCCACTGCCTCAATGTATTAAAGAGACTCAGCCAAGGCAACCCATTTTAAGTTAATATTTCATTCAATTTGATGACCCATTTCTCACTGTAACCCGTTAATACTTTAGGCAACTGAACAAATTGCTTATGATGAATCAATGGCAGCACACGCTTTATCCAACATGTCAGGAAAAACTCCTTAAAAACTCAATAATAAGACAAAGGAGACCACTTGATGAAATACGGTGGATTAGTTGCATTCTTTCTCTCAGCCTGTGTCATGTAATCCCATTTCCTCAAATGCTCCCATTTTGCTGTGCTGTTCACACAAAAGCAGGAAAACAATTTCAAAATATGGTATCTGACAAAACACTCAGCAGCTTCAATTTTTCTCTATTCACATTTTTTGTTTCACTAGGGGTCTGCCAGTTCTCAGAGGCATCACAGTTCATATTTCTCTTAATTACCTTTGCCTAGTTCAGAGCCAGAGCTAAATTAAGGGCCAATTCATTTCCTGTCCAGGCACTTTAGATGATGGCAGGGCAATTCTTCATAGATAGCCTTTGAAATGTGTGATGGATGAAAAGTGAGTACTTTTCGAAGAAGAAAGAAAGAAGCTGAAAAGCTGCTGCCGATTACTGAAATGAAGTAGATAGAGAGTCAAGTGTAGAAATGGAAACAGTTGGAAGAAAAGAAAAGTGCTGAGAGCAAACATCAAAGGATATTTGTGTCCTGATGAGATCTTTGTTGCCATTAATTTATGTCAACTTGATACCAGTGCAAGAAAAAGTACTGCTAAATGAGTGTTCATTTACCCTTCAGATTCCTTTGTGGATTACTGTAACGATGACTATAAAAAGGATTATTTTTGTGTGTATGCCTCTGTGTGTGTGTGTGTGTGTGTGTGTGTGTGTGTGTGTGTGTGTGTGTGTGTGTGTGTGTGTGTGTGTGTGTATTTGAGTATGCTGAGCCATGAGGCTGACGTAACACTCGGTTTTAATCTCGCAGTGTAAATCTCAGAAAATGAGCAGCAAAATGCCGAACTGAGAACTCACAACAGACTAACTGCACAAACAACACAGTTTGTTGTACCAACACACAGATTCATAAACACACAAATTCACACAAGGAGAGATATATATTTACTCTGGTAACCTTCTTTCTACCTCCCTTTCCTGCCATCTCTGTCTCTCCGTCTCTCCTGTCTGTCTGCCTCTCCCCCTCCTATCCTCTCTAATTCCCAGCACTTTTCCCATTGGAGTGCTGTAAGAGGATAAGGCCATTCCCTGGGAGAGCAATAAGAGGATGAATATGTGTTTGGAGGTGTGTTTGTGTGTCAGCTCATGCCCAAGTGTGTGTGTGTGTGTGTGTGTATGCATACACATGCATTTTTTGTATGTTGCAGATGCTGATAAGCCAATGTGCAATGCAATACAGTTGCACATAGTTGCATAGTTGTGTGTGAAAGTGCATGTGTGTCTACATTCTGTTGGTGTGTGTGTGTGTGTCTCTACATACTCACAGGTCTGCCCTACATATGGAAAACCTCTTAATTCCCTGTCAAGGGACTCTGAGAGTTGGAATACCATTAGAAATTCCTGTGTGTTCTTCTTTTGTTCTTGAATCTCTGTTTTCCTCCTCTCAAACTGCAGAGAGATTGTGAGCAGTCATTAATCAGCCATCTCTTACAGTGGGAACAGAGAGAGGAAAATATGAAGGGGATGAGCAGCAGAACTGCATACTGATTTGATTTCTGGAAGACTTCTGGTGACTAGCATTCAAGTAGAAGGAGCTGCTATCATCAGTCTATTGAAGGTTGTATGATTGATAGAAATTTAAATTCACAGTCCTTAAATATGCCATTTCAACCACTGAACCGTGTAAGCAACACCACTCACATGTCAGACTTTAAAGATGTTCTATAAGCTTTTTTCCGAAAGGGATTATTATAAACAGGAGATTTGATCACTCCATGTTCTTTGATAAAAAAAAATGAGACTTGTTGAATACATTATCTTAATTTAAAATGTGTTACATTTCGCACACGTAATCGTGTCAGTAGATGAGTGGGAAGACGGGGGGGAATTTGATAAGACGAGGCAAAACTAAAATTGGCTGTTTTCCAGTTCCTGCTGACTGCATATGTGCATCGGTGATCAATTATTTGTCATTTTAACCACCCGGTGTTGGTTTGGGGTTTACATTCTCTTCCTAAAAACAACTAAGACAACCAATTTACCGTGTAACAGTGGCACAAGGTCAAAGCAAGTTTTTGGTGCTGTATGATGTAATGCTATTTCATCCCATTAAAAAGAATTCACAGCTATAATCCTACTGCAGGCACTGACCTATAGGGAACGGACACAACAACAGCAAAACATTCAACAGCACAAATACCTGTCCAAGAGTGGCATTAAAAGTCATACATTTTTGACTTTTCACAAACATTGAATTCATCGCTCTTGTATAAGATTGGAAAATACTGTGCAGCATGTGATAGCAGGTGCCCTTATTCAAGTTTTTGTTGTTTTAGTGCCATTCTCATTTGTAGTCAATTGGAGCAGGAGGAGAAAGAGAGAGGGGGGAGAAAGACAGACACTGGCAGAGAGGCAGGGAAGGAGAGGGAAAGCCCTGTGAGCTGAATAAAGAATTATTTGATTTTTGGGTAGTTTCAGTTCAGCAGTCTTTTGATCGGCTGTCTTCAAGGACTTCACGCAAGCTGACAACAGAAAATGAAAGCCAAGGTAGATTTTCATTGCGGTTTAAAACGTGAAGATATAAACCTGCTGACAGAGTTCTTTGATTTGGGCTTGACATTTTTGACACAAAGGAAGAGAGAGATCCAAGGCACTCTGCTTCATGAATTCCTTCGTTTGTCAAATTCACTGAAAAGGGCTTGATGCAACAAAAGAAAGTCAATAACAACGACAAAAACTGTTTCTGAAAAATATTTATAAAATATCAAATCAAACGAAAGATGGAGGGCACTTGCATATTTGTCAAATAACTGCAGAGTTTTTAGTTTTTCTGCTTAATATCAAGTAAAGATCTGTAATTTAAGGTTTTGGCCACAGTTGGCATTAACTTAATGTTAAAAGCTGTCCTGCCTGAGTTCACATGGTCTGCACTTTCATGTGGTAATCATTCAATTTTGTACAAGAAAGTGAATAAAAAAGAAAGTCAATTTAAAAAATGACAAAAAGAAGAAGACAGCAGCAGGACTTAGGCTTTCTATAGATCAGCTATCAGCACTTGAGAGTCCACCCAAGACACCACATTTGGCGAACAAGTCATGTCTCACATTTGTTTAAACTAAGATACACAAACTCATATGAAGAAAAATAAACACTGACCGTGTATAATCCCACGCATGTGTTAATACACATGAGAAACAAAATTCTCTCAATCTCCTCCCTCCTCTCCTTTTTTATCCATCCATCATTCTTCCCTACATTTTCCCCTGGGTTTAATTACCAGCAGTCTTTATTGCAAAGCGATGAAAAGAAAGAGCAGAATTAATTTCCATTGTTTCACCAATTAAATGGCACGAAGCAGCTCTCGTTTTAATCAAGGGTAAATTAACATGTTACCAGCAAGCATTACACAGCTCCATGTCAGCGCAGACTGGAGCGGACCCTCTTTGTGTGTGCACATACAGAGGGTCCGCTCCAGTGTGTGAGTGTGCGTACAGCAGCCCTGTGTGTTCATGTGTGCCCATGTAAATGTGTGTGCTTGCAGGTGCAGATACATCCTAAACCCAGCAGGGATGCGTAAATTATTCTTACAGTGCGTGGGATTTGCTTTTCATGTCTGACAAGAAATCTTTTATTGCCATGATATCTAAAAGCCAAACACACACACTATACCAGTCCTCTGTGCTCTGCCCTCAACTGCTAATCTCTCCTCTCTTCAAACATCTTCTCTCTTCTTTCCATTCCTTGCCTTTATGCATCTTTACTTCCCCTTTTCGCTCGGTTTCTCTGCTCTGCCCTCACCATGTATTTGATCTCCTCTCACTGCCGTGCAGGTGTACAATCCACTAAAAATCAATTTTAAAGACGAGCCGCTTTGAGATATCTTGAGCTGCTCAGATATTTTGCCACAAGATGCTGTTTAACTTTCCAATTTATCTCAATTTAAAACCACAAGGACATGTGGCCTTAACAGACAGCTGTGGTGTGAAGTGGGACACTGCGGGGGTCTGACCTCTGTTAAGCGATCAGTTCAGGGTCTCTGTTCACATACATCACACTCTTACACTGTGACAAAACGCAAGCAGCCAGATTCAGAGAGGGACGCCATGACAGAGAGTAAGAGACGATGAGTTAAAATCACAAATGAGAGAGGAGTACGAAAAAGGAGGGAAGGGAGTGTTAAGAATGATGGAGGGTCTGACAAAGATAAGAAACGTAACAAAACAAGAGTGATGGGACATGAGAGGCCAGTGGGGCGGTAAAATATCAGCTGTTCAGGCTCTGAAACATCCATTAGCATTATCAATAAGCCCTTCGTCCAATGGTGCTAAATATAGTTAACAGCACTGTCAGTATGGCAGAAAAACCTGGCATACAGCACACATTTCCTAATAATCATACACATACACATACACACACACACACACACACACACACACACACACACACACACACACACACACACACACACACACACACACACATATAGATGCACCCACGCATGCACATAGCCATTCACGTAAATACATGCGCATGCGCCACATATCACCTCAGCTGCTATGCTGAATTCATCCAAATATGGTCGGGGATATTTCCATGGCAACAGCAGGCAGAGGGGGTGCAGACTTGTGTTGGATGATCTCCAGAGAGAGTCTGCTTTTTGACTTTTGATTCAAACTATTCTCTTTCAGTTCATTCAACAGTCTAGTCATTTCTTCAGTTGAAATAGCAGCAGCTTATGAAAACACAGAGTCCAGCCTTGGTTACATATTGGCTGCCATGGAAATACAGCGACACTGCTTGAACTGCAAGGTTGCGAAACTTGCATACATTGGTTTTATATTATGCAGTTGTGCGATTTAAATTTCTAACCAATGTTTTAGCTGTTTTTGAACAACTTACATCTCCTAATCAACAACATACACAGTACGGAGAATGTTTCCTGAGAATATGTTGTAAAACAGCTGCAGGTGAGCAAATATAAAAAGCACTAATGGAGTCGATGTACAGGAGCAGATAAACAGCAGACAGTGCTTGTGAGGAAACATATTTCAAACTGTAATGACTGACCATAAAATACAGAGATGTTATTGCTGTGAAGTCAACCATAGGATAAGCTATAGCTGTTTCACTGGCTGCCCTGCATGGTCTAGATAGAAATTTATAGTGAGGAGGGACAGCACATCCGTTTTGTGGACACTTGTGTATGTGTGTGTATACAAGAGGGTAAATACCTAAATCTTAAGCTCCCACATCCTGACCCAATGAGCCATACATCTATACATTCCCTCCACAAACTAACTCATCCTGGAATTTGTCGATTTGTCTGGTACAGTGTATAAATACTGATGCACACAGACACACAAACAGCCACAATCTGTAATCTTTCTGTAATGTCATTTGCAGGATTTAGGATTTGTAAAGCTTTTTTTAGACTAACAAGTCAGACAACATTTGTCCATATCTGCTACAGGGCCATGCAAAAGGGTCATCATCAAAAACCTGAGTGTTTGGATAAACACAATATGTGTTTGTGGGAGGAGCTGCAAAATATGGGAGGAGGGAATGCAACATTTTACGTAGTGTCTGCTGAAACAGATGTATTTGTGTCTATCATTGATAAGAAGTGATGTGAGAAAGGAGAGGCTCTTTCACGTTTATGAAGTTGATTTAGCGAAAAACGAATGACCCAAGAGGAGGAAAATTTGTGCTGGTAAGTGCATATGTAAGTGTCGATGTGTGAATGTGGGGGAGTGTTTGTGTGCCCCATGTGGCTCTAGATATTTATCTCAGCCCAGCTATTCATTAATGGGTCTGTAGCCTTCTGGCACCATGAGGAATTATAGGACAGAAGCAATCAATACATTCAGGCTCCAAATTCAGACTATGTGTGTGTGTTTGTGTGTGTGTGTGTGTGTGTGTGTGTGTGTGTGTGTGTGTGTGTGTGCGTGAGAGAGAGTGACATAGTTTCCTTGTGATGTGGTAGTTAGCCCCAGGACCTAATGTGGGTTTTTAGGATTATTTCTAGAAGAAGAACATAAAAAGTCTAAAATCAGAAACACATTGAGCGTCTGCTGGGGCTTTTAAAAACTGACAAAATGCAAAGGGCAATTTCATGTTGCCAATATTCCTGTTGTAACTCTAAAAAGAACATGTCAAGCTCTTTGCAGCATGCAGGATGCAGGACAGCACAGGGCAACAGTGGCAGTGACAGGTTGCTTCACCCGTGGTGTGTAACAGAGAGATACCACAGGTCCTTCCTTCCTTCCTGCTGCTGTCAACACTGCTCCCAGGTGACCACACGCATCGAAACTGACAAATTCACTCGTGTAATATCAGTGTATACTAAACAGTACAACAGTGGACTGATGGAGGGCTTTGTCACCTGGTGCAATGACAATCACCTGAAGATCAATATCAGCAAAACAATGAGCTTGTGGTGGATTACAATGCTTCAAATATGGATGTTGCTGCAAAGAAGCTACAAATTCTGAAACATAAAAGCAGGGGTGGGTGAGGAGGGCTCATCCATAATTATGACTGTTTTTGCATTGATATAAAAACTACTTGTATTTGAATGTATCCACAATGTCAATGAAAGAGTGAAAAGCGATATACAGGCAAGCAGAAAGGAGTACGAAGCAGCTATACTCTGTGCAATGTCACCAACACGCCCACTCACTCGCTGTGTAGCAGGGCAGCAGTGCATACACTGTGAATGACAGTGTGTAAATACTAATAAGGGATAGTTCTGCAATCTCTACCAGTGGAGACCCTCCTACCACCACACGATACATATCGTCATATCGCCCGACGCTAAGTGGAAGCTTCACACACATGTTCAACTCAGCAGCACAGAAGACCTTGGCAGTTCATCCTTGTGTCCATCAGTCGAGTGGACGTTTGAAGAAATCGCCTGCATTACTGCATTCAATCACAAGGTTTTGTTTTGTTAGTGCTTCATTTTAAAAGGTGTACAGTATAAGAGTTTTGAGTACACTATGAAAACTTGGAGGATCCATCATGATCAAACAAATTTACTAACAAACTGAGGATTCGTCAGACGGTGATGTGATCAATCCAAAAAATGAGAAGATGCAAGACTGACTGACTGACGCAGACAATGTTAGAGGGGAGAGTCATCTTAAATTACTGTACAGCATCCAGCACACAGCCCATCTCGAACAGTAAGAATGCAATCTGGAGATCTTGCGGCGCTCTACTCTATTAATGACCACAGTTATCTGGCCTACGTAACTGAATAATCTTCTGTGTGCTCCTGTGGTAATATAATTATCCCTGTGTTAAATGAGTGTCTGCCCAACTGGACTAATCAGAAGTTCCTTCCACAGAACTCCAGTGAGCAGGGCACCCACCCGTGACCATCTCCAATTTACAGCTACACTCCGTTTACGATGCTGATGCTAACGAAGGCTGATATTCAATTAACCGACTTAATCAAAACAGACTGGCAGCAGACTGAGGACTGCAAGATGTACCGCAAAAAATATCAGTTTTAACAAGCCATTAAGCTCTATGTTCAGCCATAGAAGACTATTTTCCTAACACCAGTGGAAAGCCAAATGATTTAAGAGCTTTAGTTGATTTAAATGCTTTTTAACTTAGTTTCAGAAATTTTAATGTGACAACTGACTATACAGTATGAAATGAAAAGCTTTTGTACTGGTATCAATATGGTGTTGTATAATTTAAGGAAATTGTTGGACTATGTTAATTTAATTTGGCAGTAAGTTGTGTATTATTAGGTTGTTTTTTATGCAATGTATTGCATTTGTTGTTAAAATGCAATACATTGCAAATTGCCAGTGAGTTGTGCCATAAGTGGTGTTTCATCCATGTTTTCCCTTTTTCTTCCTAATCTTGTTTAATTCCTTATAACCTACAGTGAGCGCTCATTTTGCTGTTGTCCTGGGGAGGAGTTAGATGGCCATGTGCTACCAGCAGCTTTTCTATTTTACCTCACAGCAATGAGCTTCACTGGCTGAGTGCAATATGAGGGAGGTTCCCACTACATCCCTCTCTCTCAATCTCTCTTCCATGCAGGTGCTTTGAATTACCAATAAAAGAAAAATGGCAACCTGCCACAACCACAAACTGGGTTTACTGGTATGCAATGTCCCTCTTAGAATGAGAACGAATGAGAATTCTGGGGGAGAATAAATGAGAATTGGAGCTTCCATATCTCTCTACTGCTAACCATTGAGCAGCTCCACTGGACTAGTCGGAGGTTAAGTGTTTTTCCCAAAGGCACATTCACAATAATTGTTAGAGGAGGGAGGAACACTGTTGTGGGCTTTTCCTCGCTTTTGTAGCTTCAGGCCACCACTTAAAATAGATGGCTTCCTGTGTTATATTATTTGAACTGACACTACCCATCAAACACTCTCTATTATAAACAAGGCAAACCCAATTAACAGGATGTACAGCAAATTCAGTGTGGTTTAAGACATTACCTCACTCTCAGCAGGATGGCGATGATGTAGATGAAGATGACCATGTGTAAGATGAGCATGATGATAATGAGCACCATGGTGGCGATGACAACAAAACTGCTATGATTTAGTTACACAGCGCAGATCACTGGGGGAAGAGAAGAATATAATTGAATAGAATTCTATTCACGCCAATTGAATGGTAATCACATGATAATGGTTCCTTTCTGTTCAAAGTCTGTTTTGTTCTCTGCGTTTTGGCTGGCATAGGTGCTAAAATCATTATTCATCTTATGTTTATTACACAGTTGGCATGGCAACCAAAACTAAAGAGGCCTAGAGGCCTATACACACATACATGCACTCACATATACACATGCACAGATATAGATAGACACAGTCCATTTGGAAGGTTATTTTTGGAAGTGAAATGTAGGAGGAATTAATCTAAGGACATTTTCAAACAAGGCTGAATGTGAAAACTACCAAAATTCAAAACAGCATTTGGCTCTGTGTGTGTTTTTGTGAATGTATAAAGGGTAAGTATGTATCTTGTCGTAAGGTCTAGATGTACAGTCTATTGGGGTATTTAACACTATTCAGGAGGCTTCTCTGTGCTTGTGATACAAAGACTACTTCTCCACCATTTTACAGAGGCATTCTACAGCTCTTACATGAACAAATCACAGCAGTTAGAGTAAAATTAAATGTTCAATCCCTTTGAAAAAGAGTTTTTAAAACAAGGCACACTCATCAGACAGGTTCCAATCTATTTGGCTTACCACCACAGAACAAACTTCACTTGTTGCTCAGCGGTAATGTGTCAAGCCCAGGCTGCTCCTGTATACACCGGCTTTCCTGCACTCTTCTGTGGCAGAATCAGGCCACCTCCACTGAATTAATAATCTCTATAAACAGATATCTGATTATGAATGCATAATCTGTCGGCAAGGGACAAGATTTTGGGATCGCAAGCATTCTGGGTTCTGTTAGCAGTCTGTTTGTTGTCAGAGTAGCATTAACCAATCATGTTTGAGTGGGCTTTGGTTGCATGCAGGTAAACAGTCCGTGTGGAGAGCAAAAGAGGTGGAACACATTGGCTGATACCCAATCTCAGAATCCATCGGCTATCATCGTCAATTTAGCTTTTTTAAAAGTATCTGAATTCACATGCAGATATCTGTTTACAGAGATTAGCCAAAATGTTGTCTTTGCGTCACAAGATGCTAATTGCACTGTAAAATATTACTGGCACACAGAGGAGAAAGTCTTGGCCCAGATATCCATTACACATTATCTGTTGGCTACACAGGAAGTCCTGAAACACTGGCCGTTGCCCCTAGAGGCTTAATCATTGTCAGACAATAGCTGATGGGTTCGAAGATTGCTGGATTAATGATTTCCACCAGTAACATCAAAAAATCCCACATTTATGAAATAAGCAGTCTAGAAATGAAATTAATCACAAAAAAGAAATGTGTGTATCTGTCTAACTCAGCTCAGCTAATTACAGTTCTTGGTCCGTCAGGCTTATCATTCATTTGCGTAATGGTAATTAATACAAAATAATAACATGTCACACAATCAGGAATCAACACAGCATTTTCAGTTGTGAAATGTTTGAGGCAAATGCCTCAGTCAGTTACAATCATTTGGGACGTGCAGAATAACTCAAAATTGTTGGAGAATGCAAGCAGCACTGCTGGTCAAAGACCAGGTTGAAGGTACTTTGATGTTTGCTAATCACCAGCTGGACGCACATTTTATGCAAAGAACTTGGTTGAATTTAGTTTGAAGCTGATACTTACCACTTGAGCTCCTATTTTAACAAGCATAGCTCTGTGTTTATAACCATCGTGGCCCTCGTGAGAGGGTTATGTTAGCACAGAGCCACAGCTTTGCCTCCATCTGCCCTCGAAAACATCCAGCGCCTGAAATCCCCAGTGGATCACACAGTTTGAATATCGCTGCCTGGCTATACAGTGTGGAACAAACTAGTG
This sequence comes from Chaetodon trifasciatus, assembly GCA_037975065.1. Lineage (NCBI taxonomy): Eukaryota > Metazoa > Chordata > Actinopteri > Chaetodontiformes > Chaetodontidae > Chaetodon > Chaetodon trifasciatus. The sequence goes on along the minus strand of JBBMOE010000020.1, from coordinate 4,745,558 downwards.
ACAAAACTGATTTTTTTCCAACTGAGTTTTTCTGTTTTACTGATGCACTCACATTCAAATTCCATAAACAAACAAGACTCGCTAGCACAGAGTAAACTGGGGAAATAAAAGGCCCACTGATGCATCTCAATTATATTACTTCAGTTAAAAAGTTGTAGGACAGAGAGGGGAGACTCTGTATATCCCTCATGTATGCCAATCTACAACAGCTCAAATTATTAACCACAGAGGTGAACTTTGCAGCTCCACTGACCTGCCGATGAGTAGGAACTCTCCTACCAGTCCCTGGCGTCTCATGGCCATGAGGATGTTGCGGACAGTCATGCCTTCACAGAAACATGCCACCACCCTGGCTTTGGGCAGGTGGGCCCTCAGTCTCTCCAGCAGCCGGTCAAAGCTCTGCTCTCCAGCATTGCTCCAGATTTTGCCTGGGGGAAACATGTCAGACAAATACAAAAGTGGTCTGTGATATGTTTGGATCCATGCTGTTTCATGTCTTGTGAAGTGTTTGTGTCACAGTTTCTCTATTCCATTATTTAACTGTGCTCAAGCGTCAACCACCTGACACCCACAGTGTGAAATGTCTTTGCAAGGTAATAAAGCAGCAAGCCGACCTGTATTGTAAGAAATGTATCTTCTTTTACCTGAGAAGGCTATTAAATTCATTTTAAAGGCTGACACCATGGTGGTGTATGACTAAAAGTAAGAGATACTTAGATGCAAGTGCTGCTTATTGCTGTCTGTGTGAAACTGCAAATGAACACTTACACAAACTCTATACCCACTAAAATTCAATGTAGTTCTTTACTCGACTACAAATTTCTGTAATGTCTGGGATAAATATTGCTCAGTGTACTGTGGTTGTCTTGACCTGAGTATCTTACCAGAGTGGGCAATACAGATGCCCTCTTTGGCCGCCATGTCCTTGAATGCTTCCATTCCACTTTCACCATAATTGCCTGCAAAACCAGAGAAAGGGTAAGGATGAGGGCTATTTAATTAATTCAGTTTTGTTTTCAACCCTCACCCGCATACTACCGTTTGAAAAGCAGAGAAACACAGATGGATGTGTGGAAAGATAGACAGGAACATATATAGATATACACAGATGGATGTGCCCAAGTCACGACTAAGTGAAAGAGAAAATGTGCTGCCATGAATTATGTCATCTTTTCCACCAAAAATCAATGTCTCTAAGGAACAATTAAAGACCTGATCTCCACTGACTTTCAAAAACATGCCCACTGCAGTAACTTGCCTGCTACTGCACTACTCATAAAAGCTCAAATTTATGTCAGAGAAAGCGTCTCCCCACTGTGGCACCCGTTTCTTTGCCAGAGAAAGTGGGTGACCTGGAATTTATGCTAATGAAGGGTTGTACACACTGGCAAAGAATATGATAGGATTCCCCTCTTTAATTTCTCTTCCTCTCCCTTTTATCGCTTTCCCTTCTCTGTGTTGATTGAAGAAAATATCAAAAACCTCTCTTTCTCACCCTTTTTACGAGTGTTTCTCTCTTTTCTCACTCAATGAGATTGTTACATCCTCTAAAGTGTCCTCCTTTTTACTAAGTATGTTATCAACAATACAATGCAGTCTAATTAGGTATCATTGATCTGTGCTCTACTTAAATTAATGAGGAACACAAAGAGGTCAAAGGAGAAAAAGTGGCAGAAACAGTGAGGAAAGGACAGAGATAATGGAAAAGAGGGGAGAGAGATGGCAAATCAAAGGAGAGCGCAGAGAGAGAAAAGGGGAAAGAGAGGAAGAGGAAATGTACACTGTAAGTCAAAGAGGTCCCACAATCCCTGACCACTGTGTGTGTGTGTGTGTGTGTGTGTGTGTGTGTGTGTGTGCGTGTGTAGTCAGTCCAATGATGAGCATGGTGGAGCGAAGTGTAAAGTCCTGTAATTAGTGTCTCAGTGAGAGGAGTGGGAGACAGATGGTACAGACCGTCCTTTCCTTTGCACACACACACACACACACACACACACACACACACACACACACACACACACACACACACACACACACACAGACGCTCACGCACGCACGCACACACACATTCATACTGTTGCCATCATCAAAATCGATAAAGCTTGTAACCTACTTCACTCTGGTCTCAACAGGGATTTACGTGTGAGACATGTCTCTCTCTCTTCCACTCAGTAAGCTTGTCATGTGTCTCTTTATCATTGCGTTTCTGTCTCTCAAACACATGCACACTCTCCGTGCCACTTTACATTACGAGCACACTCTCACACAAACACACTTACACGCCCGTCCCTCCAGAACAAAAACCCACCCACACATATATATCATCAGTCAGTTGATCAGTTTTAGATATTCTGGAGGCGACAACCAAACAGAGCAGGAGTCAGTCTGCACCCCAAATTAACTTGATTTTACGCAATACTTTCTTCATCTTCATCGGTACGGTTATGATGTCAGAGCAGGTATAAGGGAAATCATTAAAAATCATCGAATTATCATCTATTTGATCAGAATACATCAATGCAAAGCAGAGTGAAAATGAACCAAAAATCTCACATTCGGGATGAATAGCTAGTTATCACTGCGTTCAAAGCTAAAGAAAAGAAAATTCCTCCCTCTAAGTTCAGCTCTGCACATGATAATTGCGCTCCCTGCTTGATTCAACTCGCCTTGCCAACCTGCTCTCTATTGCCTCCATCATAGCTTTCATCCACTCAGTTCACCCCCTCTGGGTTGCCTCCTGGTGCCATTCCTCTCTTATTTTATTTTTGACTTTATTCTAATTATCAATGCGCACACACACAGACACAGGCCAAACTACACATATGTTCACCGACACACAACTAGGAGTCATTATCTCTTGTGAAGCCCCATGTCGACCATCACATTTTGGAGCAAAGCGCCTCATGTATCGTAAATTTACCTCAAACTTCCTTCTCACATGTGGTGACTGCCTCTGTTTCATCAGAGATCACACATTCACAGCTTCCCTCTGTGGTCTCTATACCCACATTTAGCTGCCAACAGTAGAGATGTGTAAAGAACATGAAAGATAAAGAACAAAAATCCCTTCCCATTGTGTGCTCCTTGCATTCAGGCCCCTCTACCCTCTTCTTTGATCTCTCTTCTCATCTTGTTATTCATCTCATATTGCAATACTTTACAACATGCAATCAAATGCAAAGCTGAAGGATCTTCTGCTTGCCGCCTGTGGTGCTCCCTCTCCTCCCCCTCTTGCTACTTGCCTCTTCTACCCCCACTTATTCATAGCAGCAAATCAGGCAGTAAAATGTAACATACAGACAGGTGGTTCTGTGTCTTTTCTCCCTTCCATTCCATCCCCCCCCCCCTCTGCTTTCCATCCTTCTCCATCCTTCTCAATAACTATCCTCGTCTTTTTCTCGGCCTTATCAGGTCTATTACATGCAATTACATGTTCCCTCCCTTTTCCCTGTCTTCCTTCTTTGTCTGTTTCCTCTTTTTCAACCCTTATTCCCTCCAGTCACAGCTTCCCCCACAGAAAAACAACAGTACAAATTTTAACATTATTAAGTACAGGGCACTCCCCCGCTCTTTTCCTATTCCTCATGATCCCTCAATTTTTTTTTCTCTACCAGTTCTCCGCCATCCTCACCAATGCCACCCCTACCCCATAACACAACCGGGGTGCTACAACAATACGCAGCTAAATGTCAAACACAGTAATACCCTGGGGCAGACTGACACTCATAATGTGTCAAACACAGAGTTACACAAGTTTACAGAATTACGTGCTGATAAAACACACACATAAACACAAATACATAACAGCATGCATTAGCACAGAGACACTCAAAAACTCTGTATGACATACTGTATTTATGTCTGTGCCACAATTTCCTAAAGCCCAAATGATTGCCTTCAAAATTAAATTTTTTTCAAACTAGTTGATTCTATGGTGAAAGCCAATGCACAATTAAGCTGGAACCACCTGATTCTCACAATAGTTACAGATTCATTTGTTCAAGCTCCACTTAATGTTAATTTGGAAGGTAAATATAAACTGCAGCTTGGAGCTACATGGAGACAGAAACACTGAGCAGCTCTGGACATGACGGCTAAATGCTTTGCTCAATAAAATCAGTTAATGGGACTACTCACTCAGTGAGTGATGCAGATCTATTCCGTAGGTTATGGACGGGACAGCAAACATTTAGCCTGCACTCATCTAGTCTGGCAAGACATGAACAGTCTCACTGAAGCTTATATAAGAGGTTGTAGTCACAATCACTAATTTAGTTTATCCACACATATATTCCATGTGCAATATTTTTCTAGGCTGGGAAGTCATACCATGGGACTCTAATGTCAGTTAGTAGCTCAGTTCAAACCCTTAATTTAATATTATTATGTTTATTATTAATATTTAGTAGTCTCCTTAGTAGTCTTATCCATTTTTTGCAGTAGAAATTCCCTCACGGCTACAGACAGGATGCTTTTCAGCCGCTAACCAAAACCATGACTTTTGCCACAGGCGCAGTTTTCACTCAAGCTCCACTTGCATTGTGCTTTTATTCTACTGGACAAACTCTGGGTATAGAAATTTACCATGTCTACGGCTACAATTCTCATTTTCTGGGCTTCAAACAGGCAAGGAAAAATCCTACATCACAGTCAGTTTCAACAAACTATGTCTATGAGAATTATTTTTCAGTACAGGTTAGCCTAAGATCTAAGCTGTACAGTATGCATTGATTAAGTTAGCTGTTTTGAAACCGAGCTGCATTCTGTGTTAAGTTTTAAAACATCAGTAAGATAACAAAATAAGAATTCGTAGTTCAAAGTTGAACCATTCATAAACAATTCACTTCATATATCCTTCAGTCAGTGTTATCTGTTTTACCAACAGTTCAGACGTTTTACCCCCTAAATGACCTGACTAACACCTGAGCCAAGAGGAAATCTCTATTTAATATTCCCTCATAGAGATCATTGATAGAGCCTGGGCAGCAGGCAGCAGCAGCAAACCATCCATCTAAGTTAACAAAAGCCATTAAATGGATTCCCAGAACAAGAGTTCTGAAATCTGAGCCCGCGCCAATTTGAGTAGTCCTGTGACCCAGGCTCATTAAAACACAGAAGCTCTTGTTATATGGGGACCCACCAGAAACTGGCCCATGACCCACTTTGAATCTTCACCCTTAGGCGACACTGCCAGAGAAGACGATAAAAATATGAGCAGATTCTGTCATTTTCCTCTTCCCCATTCATTATACCTTTCTCTACACTGCCCTCCCCAACCCATCCATCCTTCATCTTCCTCAATCCTGCCAAGGCCATGACAGTTAAATAGGCACAAGGCATGTTATGCTCCCGAGAGAGCAAGAGAGAGAAAGAGAGAGAGGGATGATGGGCAAAAAGAAAGGGAGAGAAAACAGAGAAGTTGAAGGGGAGATAGAGTCGGCAGCTTGAGGATCGAAATAAGCAATAACAAATGGAAGAAAGAAATGAGAGAAAGTGAGAAAAACAAAAAGGGAGCGATAGGCTGACATCTTGATTTATACAGAGTGATCAATTTCTGATGGAGCGTGCTTGGGTGACACATGTCACATTTCATGTCAATAAATCCCACAGAGCTGAATTGAACTGAACAGAGCAGAAATGAGAGAAGGAGGCAGAGGACGATTGAAACAAAGGAATACTGAACTCAGTGCGGCGAAGGATGTTGATTCTCTTCAGTGAAAAACATACTGAAACATAACTGTGTGCAGCCATGTGTCTGAATTATTATTAGCTTTCTTCATATCAGACTGAGACTGATCAAAAAAGTGAGATATTGCACAGAATATGCACACTTTTTATCAAGACAGTACAGTGCGTATACTCTACATAATAGCAGTAATGGAGGTGGATGTTGGTGGATTACAGAAGAATGCTGACAAAGGATAGTGGACAACACCTCCCATCTCCTTCACAGTGCCTTGTGAAGCAGATGAGCACCTTCAGCTACAGGCTGGTCTCACCAAGGTGCTCGACAAATACTGTTAAAGTTTACAATTTCTACTGTCTGTTAAAGCACGGATGTCACTGTGTTGGAACAGCAGTGTTTCTGCTCCAATAACTGATGATGAGTCCCACAAAACTCAGCTCAAAATTCATTTTAGTAGTATTTTATTATACAGTATCTCACAAAAGTGAGTACACCCCTCACATTTTTGTAAATATTTTATTATATCTTTTCATGGGACAACACTGAAGATATGCCACTTTGATACAATGTAAAGTAGTCAGTGTACAGCTTGTGTAACAGTGTAAATTTGCTGTGCCCTCAAAATAACTCAACACACAGACATTAATGTCTAAACCACTGGCAACAAAGGTGAGTACACCCCTAAGTGAAAATGGCCAAATTGTGCCCCAAGTGTCAATATTTTGTGTTGCCACCATTATTTTCCAGAACTGTCTTAACTCTCTTGAGTACAGAGTTCACTATAACGTCACAGGTTGCCACTGGAATCCTCTTCCACTCCTCCCTGACGACATCACAGAGCTGGTGGATGTTAGGGACCTTGCGCTCCTCCACCTTCCGTTTGAGGATGCCCCACAGATGCTCAGTAGGGTTCACATCTGGAGACATGCTTGGCCAGTCCATCACCTTTACCCTCAGTTTCTTTAGCAAGAAAGTGGTCATCTTGGAGGTGTGTTTGGGGTCATTATCATGTTGGAATACTGCCCTACGGCCCAGTTTCCGAAGGGAGGGATCATGCTCCGCTTCAGTAAGTCACAGCACATGTTGGCATTCATGGTTCCCCTCAATGAGCTGTAGCTCCCCACAGCCAGCAGCACTCATGCAGCCCCAAACCATGACACTCCCACCACCATGCTTGACTGTAGGCAAGACACACTTGTCTTTGTACTCCTCTCCTGGTTGACACCACACACGCTTGACACCATTTGAACCAAATAAGTTTATCTTGGTCTCATCAGACCACAGGACATGGTTCCAGTAATCCATGTCCTAAGTCTGCTTGTCTTCAGCAAACTGTTTGCGGGCTTTCTTGTGCATCATCTTTAGAAGAGGCTTCTTTCTGGGACGACAGCCATGCAGACCAATTTGACACAGTGTGCGGCGTATGGTCTGAGCACTGACAGACTGACCCCACCACCTCTTTAACCTCTGCAGCAATGCTGGCAGCCATCATACATGTATTTTCAAGAGACATCCTCTGAATATGATGCTGAGCATGTGCACTAAACCTCTCTGCTCGACTATGGCGAGGCCTATTCTGAGTGGAACCTGCCCTGTTAAGCTGTATGGTTTTGGCCACCGTACGGCAGCTCAGTTTCAGGGTGTTGGCAATCTTCGTATAGCCTGGGCGATCTTTATGTAGAGCAACAATTCTTTTGTTCAGATCCTCAGAGAGTTCTTTGCCATGAGGTGCCATGTTGAACTTCCAGTGACCAGTACGAGAGAGTGTGAGAGCGATAACAACAAATTTAACACACCTACTCCCCATTCACACCTGAGACCTTGTAACACTAACGAGTCACATGACACCGGGGAGGGAAAATGGCTAATTGGGCTCAATTTGGCCATTTTCACTTAGGGGTGCCAGTGGTTTAGACATTAATGTCTGTGTGTTGAGTTATTTTGAGGGCACAGCAAATTTACACTGTTACACAAGCTGTACACTGACTACTTTACATTGCATCAAAGTGGCATATCTTCGGTCTTGTCCCATGAAAAGATATAATAAAATATTAACAAAAACGTGAGGGGTGTACTCACTTTTGTGAGATACTGTATGACTCTACAGCTATCTTTTAGGCACTTGACCTTTCAATTCCCTTGATACTATTTTTAATATAAGTTTTTAATCAGTGGCTATGTTGCACTGTATGATCATCTATTCATCTTTTTATTTATCTATCAATGTATATACTGTATCTTTTCTGTCTGATTTTTCTGATTTCTGCTTGTCTCACCTCTAATTTCTGTGAAGATTGACCTTTTGCTCATAAAGAAAATAATGATGATAATTAAAGAATTGTTATCATCCTTCTGGTGAGCTGCAATTAATTTTATACTGCGTAGACCTGCATATAGTCACCCGCTGATTCCACCAGCTGCGTGGAGGACGGTTTTGTTCTGTCCTCCACGGTAAGCATGTCAGATGCAGCATCTTTTGCCTGTCTGATTGTGTTGATGTGATTTGATTGATTGGGTCAGTTTTACTTGATGTATGTGCTGCTTTAAGTAGGCAACATAGTTAAATGGTTTCTTTTTTGTCTGTTTTTATTGTGTTTACTGTTGATACACGCTCTTGAGTCTGCGCAGGGCATTTTATTTTGAAAACTGACCAGATTCTAAATGCCACTCCTGTGTCTGACTTCATGTCTGGCTCGATCTGCTCTGTGCAGCTCGACGCGGTGTCCGTCAAAAATAGACCAGGGTGCGTATTGTCCGCAGAGCAGAGCAGAGCAGAGAGCCACTTCTGGGATGCTTCTGAAACAGGCTTCTGGTGGAATCACAAGCGTCGTCTGGAATGGTGCAATGAGCTCCAGTAGACTTTGTGGGTCCAGGCTATGAATTTAAATCAGCATTGGAGAAGATTTGATCTGTCTATGAGACAATGTTTCTCTCTGGAAGTCTCACAAAACCAGATGTTAAATTTGTGTTACAGTGACCTTTGTGTTATGGGTTGTAGGAAATTGCTTTGCTTGTCCACCCCCAGAAACAGCACTGGGCTGTAAATCATTTTTAAGGTACTGTCTATCCCAGAGACTTGATTGTATCCCACGGCCAATGGAGGAGAAACGGTTGTAAAATCCACTTATTACACGCATATATTTGGGCATGTACGATATATGGCCTGATGAGAAAATAAAACTCACAGTGACTGTTCTCCCTCCAACATTACTTCATTAATTAATTACTTCTATGCAGTTACTATGCTGATATTACATATATTATTGAGTTTCTTGCTTATCAGTTTCTATCGACTCTTGCCTCCGGATGCAAAATGTTAATGCAGAGAATTAATGAGTCTGTATAAACTTCACCTCCCCACCACCCCCCACATCTTTCACTGAATCTGCAGCTCTGTACTCTCTCTTATCTATCCCAAGCACTCCACAGCCACACACACACACACACACACACACACACACACACACACACACACACNCACACACACACACACACACACACACACACACACACACACACACACACACACACACACACACACACACACACACACACACACACCTTCGTTGTCTGTCTTCTGTGGTTTTCTGGCACTATTGTCATTGCTTTCCCCATTCTCTCTTCCTCCTTTGTGCTTTGTTGCCCATTTTTCTTCTTTCTCCTCAATAAACCCTTTATTTCCTCCCTTCCTCCGTCATTTTCCTCCCTGCCCTCCCCTCTCTCTCAGCCCTCTCTCCTTGTCCTCTCCCTTCATACCTCCAGTGCCTTCCCCGTCCTTTGCCTTTGCGTCCTTTTCTATCCCTTCTTAATTCTTTCTGTCTTCCCTCTGCCATCCTCCCTCTCTAGCTCTCGGTGTTTGAGAGTGACTGTATTTGAGAAGGCAGTGGCCGACCTTGAAGACCAGGCCCAAGGTCAAACCTGCCTGTCTGGGGAAATACAAAGACAGACATTTTTTCCACATTTGGACACACAACCACAAGCATTCTCTCAAACACAAACACCTATAAACACACACACACTACCGGTCTTGACACTAAGATTAGTAGCAGCACATAAGCAAACTCACGCACTCATATGGACAGCAGTCTCATGAGAAAGCAAAAAATGAATGTCACACGCTATATCTGCCATATTGTTACAAATGTGCAGGCTGATTGTCTGTAAGCCACCATTTACATAAACAAATGTACACAGATTGGCAAATATGTCTTAACATCTGCAAAGAAACCAGAAATCAAGCAAATGATAATAAAATTCCACAAGGTTTAATAAATATCAGTCAGTGTTGTTGGTCAGGTTAAGTGTGTCATATTCCAAATGTCTGTCTTTGATTTTTTTGACGCATAACATGAAGAATTATTTTTGGCAGAAACCCCCAAAATTTGTTGATTATTAAGTAATGATGTAAATATTCTACACTTACATGATATCAGCTGCTCACACTACACTTCTTACCTCTTTATAAAATCTATACACTCCACCATCTCTCCTGATGCATTCCCAACACACAGATACACACATGCATGCATAATCAGTATATATATATATGAGCATACACTTACATACATGCATAACGCTTACACACACACACACACACACACACACACACACACACACTTACCCTTATAATGCCCTCATAAGGACAGCATCTAGAATCCTCAAATTGTGTGTGTGTGTGTGTGTGTGTGTGTGTGTGTGTGTGTGTGTGTGTGTGTGTGTGTGTATCGCTCTTTATCGCACACTCTCAGGTTGAAAAAGCCTTCTCTTGTTACTGCATTGTCCACCAGTTCATGTGGCTGTCACACTATCTCCCACCAGTAAGTCAACTGTTTGGACTCACTACCATCTTCAGAGTGCCTGAGTGAGTTTGTAGAGTCTCTACACACCAATATTAAATGCATATCACCAGAAAATTCAATCCTTTCCTCTCATGAAATAATTTTTAAATGTTTATAGCACATAATCCTCCTCCATTCATCATTCTTCACAGTGGCATCTATTCTGAGATTATACTTTGTATTTTGAGGTCAGTGGCACCTGACACACCATCTCCTTTTGACTATGCTCCCTGGGGTGTCTGTCTCGCTTTTTTTTGGCAGCATTGTGACCACTTGTGACACCATCCATTCTGCTATCCTCCATCTATAACCTACTGATCAACACTGCTGTTTTGGGACACTACTGCTTCCTCCACTACTTAGCTTCTAACCAGCTTCCATAATTCCATTTTTAATCACATTTACCTTAGTAAGCTTAAAACTCATCTCTCTAAAAACATTTTAAAAAGCCTCCCCCTCTGCTGCACTGTTGCTACAACAAATCTCATCAACTACATTCTCTCTTCCTCATCTTCCTCTTTCATCTCATCTTTGCGCCGAAAATACTCACAACTTTTCTGCTTTACCTCTATAATTTCTCAGAAAGTTCCTTTTAGTGAAGCATCACAAATCTCTTTTCTTACTTAGCCCGCTGTTCCATTTATTTTAAGTCACTCTGGATATTATTCATTTAAATAAATGTAATGAAGAGTCATAGAACATAGAATAATGAGGCAGGGGCAGAGAGAGGAAGAAAGAACAAGAAAAAGGAGTCCGTGTGTGAGTTTGAAAGTCAAAGACAGAGTATGTGGGTGTTGTACCTTCAGTGTGTATAGCAGACACATAGCTCCAGTTGTATCTCTTGACAATGTCCACCATAGCTCTTGCCTGCTGGGCATCTGAAGGCACCACCCGCATAAAGTATTTATAAAGGCTCTGAAACAATTGAGATAAATTCAATGACAGGTGGAGTTATCCAGGAGCATCTAGAACATTAAGTTAAGTAATGAGTAATTCTACATAATTAAATTAAAGTTACATCAAAGCAGCAGAAATACATTCCTATACATTACTCTTAAATCGATTCTCTCTAATATTTAATAGCCTACATCTGTACAACTTCAGTACTATAGGCTCACCTTATCACTGAGGTCCATACTGGTGGCAGAGTAGGCAATCTGTGGTATGTTGAACAACTGTAGAAGGTTCTGGACCTGGATGGCCACTGAGCTTGACCCTGGGCCAATTAAACCCACAATCGGTTTCTTCCCCCGCATTGGAGTGGCAGAGGGGTCTGCACACTTCATTGTCGCTCCTCCACCTCCTCCCCCTCCCCAGGAACCTCCTCCGCCCCACTCCTCGGCCTCATCAGAGGAGACCAGCGAATCCCGTATGAACTCGATGCTCTGTTCCAGAGCCACAGCTGAGTGCCAACAGGAGTCCCGGATCTCACAGCCCAGGCTGATGTTGGGAAGGATGTATGGGTCGGTGTTGATGCGGTCCAGCGTGTGCATCATGGCCTCCACCCTCTGGATGCCATACTGCTCTCGCACTGCTCCACACTTGCGCTCATGCACCTGTGCAGGGTGTGCAGAGTGGGAGAGGCAATCAAATCTAGTCAAATTGAACAGTGACATTTAGATAACAATGTTGTCTAAATGTTCTCATTACTGATGACTGCATTAATTAGGACAAATTTTCATTTTTTAGCAGACTTGATGGACAGTAAGACACAATTTTAAAATTATGCTTTTAACACAAAGGTGCTTCACTGTTGGACTAATATTGGTTTTACATTCACATGGCTGCCACTCTTTTCTGTTTGCAATTATCCATAATGAGATGGAAAAAGCTTGGATGTCAGTGGGTGACTAGAGGTTCTTTGGGCAGCTAATGGAGGTTGAAGGTTCATGGACATAACAGAGCTACCCTTTCTACAAATTGAATGTGTTCTTTGGGTCTTAATAGGCAGAGCAACATTATGAGTCTCTGTACAATGGTCTGGAAATCTGGCCAAAAAATTATCTCCAATAATTTTTAATTTTCATATATCTGTCCTCTGGAACATTTTCGATGTGCTTCCTTTAAATCCAGGCACAACTGTCCCGTATAGTCCAGGCGTGGAATGTGAAAATTCACATTCACAGTGAATTGTACAACCTATGACACATAAACAGCATTCCAGATATACATAGACACAAAAACACAAAATTACCTTGTCAGCAGGAGGCTGATGATGAACGGAGAACAAGGCCCCAATGATAATGTCACCAGGTATGTGTGCTACAACTCGCCGTTCATTGGACTGGGCAGAGTCAGCTTGATCAGGCCCCACGCAAATGGACAGAACTAGCAGCAGACAAAGCATCATCTTGGTCCGTTCAGGTCACGATGGAGAAGCAGATCTCTAATTTGTCGTGCAGAGCTGTCACAGGAAATAACTTGTCCGGGAAACACTTTCCCTGGCCATGGCAAGAGCTTGTGGCACAAAGGAGTCTTTGAAAATGGATGATTTCAATAAATTCCTTTCTTTTGACTTGTCTCTCTTTCCTTTGGATTTCAAGGTGGGACCATCACTGCAACAGCTGAGACAGGTGCAGCAGTGCAACCTGGGTAATTCAAAAGAAAATCTGGCCTAAGTCTGATTGGCTGACATAACTTCAGGCTCCCCCAATTATAAGGTAGAGTTGGTCTCCACAGTAACAGATGACAGACAGACGTGTTCCCACAAACCTGTGAGCAGAGAAGACTTTGTTAGAATTGGATTTTAAAAGCATGCTTGCCTCACTAGCCCGTCTGTAGTTTAATAGCTTGATGTATTCACTTCTATATAATCACAGTCTGTAGACACAACCTCCTATCTTTAATTAAGCTTGAAAGACCTTCAACATAGTATTCTTTATACATATGAAATTACACTCTTGCGATTAAAAGAGATTCAATTTTTAAATCAGCTCTCACTTCAATATGGGCACTCCCCACGCTGTGATGGAGGTCTGAGTCCCTTCAATGTAAATGTACTGAGAAAAGTTTAGTTTACATTATATATGTGGTAAAATGGGGAAATAAGGTAACTATAATGTGGGATTCTAAGGACTATTTGTAAAACCTCAGATGAACAGGCAAACACACCGGCAGATCAGCGCACCCATTTTTTAAAACACATATCTATAACAAGCATTTCCTCTATATCCTATTGCCACTCATACCTTGTCTTTGCAGCTACTACTACTAAGTATGGAGAACTGTAAATTCAAGCCTGAGCCCATATCTTTCACTCTCTCAATGCCATGTCTGTGTGCGCCCATTTCACAGCAGATGTGAATCTCAGCATAGCTCAAGCTTAATTGAAATGGGAATGCAAACGGTGCAAGGGAAATCAACATAATGACCATTGTGTCAGCCACTATAGTGACCAACATAATGAGCAGTTACTGTTTGTTCTTAACGAAGCTTAATGTTCTCACTAGAGGACTTGCTCGAGGCAGCTCTAAATTACTCTGACTGTGCAGAGTCACCATTGTGTCAACGTAATATCAGTAACACAACTGCAGTGTCGTATCACACTTCACAGCTACTGGGAATCTCTGGTTGTCTGACAAGTTATACGCAGCACTCACTCGCAAAACATTGACACCAATGAGGTCACATAGAACCACTGGCAGTCCCGTTTTTCTCTTTAATTCCTTTTTGTTTTGGTCTTTGAAGATTAACTCCACTGTTGAAAAGCCATGATGAGCACCAAAAAAAAAAAAAAATACAAAAAACAATCAGCATGCTGTATGTCATTCCTCAAGTGTCTGCCCCTCGACTCTAACCAAATCAAACTCGGTATGTTATACCCTTTTCTCCCGCTGCTTTAATGGTATTAGTTTAATACTGGCTTTTGGGTATTCTCTCCAAATTGGGTACTTTTGCGTCATTGTCATTACATTTAAATTGTTTTCAAGTCTGAAACAAAGGCTATATCCTTCAGTTAAAACTTTTGCATTCAGGGATATTTTTGTATTTCTATTGTATGTGCCTTGATATTACAAATGATAGACTAAATCTATTGAATAAATTGCAAATACAGGCTGATAACAGTGAAGAAACCTCTTTGCAAAATGTGGGCAAGTCAGCCACTTATTGAATGATTCAAACAGACATAGAGGAGACATCTAGCTACAAGAAATACACCAAGCACATAGTGTCTAACAGTCAGCCAGAGGGGGGGGGGGCATCAGTTTCCTCCCCCAAGTAAACTTTCAAGTGGCCGTCCCTCTGCATTAATGGGAAAGTCTTATAATTTGCTTAACCTCAGAGCTGCACAAATACTTTAGTTCACTGCAATGGAGCAATTTAATTGACCATAAACAGCAGGAGAGCAGGGACGGTTTAGACAGCAGAGGATGGCATCCACTGCTTATGCAAAACAGGATCAAGGTCGTGACAGGGATGTTGGTGGTTAGCTACAGTAAGCGAGGGAAGGGTAAAGAGAGAGAAGGGGGTGAGAGGAATGAAGGTGGAGTGAAATGAAATATAGAAACAGAGGTTAAGAAGGACACAGAGGAAGGGACAGAAACAGCACATCAGATGAAAAGACAGAGGGAGGGAAGATGGAGAGAGAACGAGAAAGACGGATAGCATGGGGAGGAAAGAGAAAGGGGAAGTGCATGGAGAAAGAGGTAGAGGAAAAGAGACAGACAGAGAGAGAATGAGATAAGAAAGGAAACAGAAGACAAGGGAGAGAGTGATAAAAAAAATGGCATCAAGGGACAGAGAGTCTCGCTGAACGTAATTAACATGACAGTGTCAGGGTGGCAACAGGGCTAACTGCTGCTCCAATAATGAACAAATCAAAGAAAACTCGGCTCTGTCACACTCACACACACACAATTTTGTCTCTGTCTCCCATCCTCTCTATCTACTGGCACATTAATGTGAAGTTACAAATATAATTTTTACACACACATTCATACACACATTCCCACTCACCAGAAATCATTTTACCACACATTTCCACCTCCGTAAGATAAGCCACTGTTTCATTTGCAATCCTCCAGTATGTCTCTCTCACACACTCGGTCACATGCATGCTGAGGCTGTGTCTCTGTCACACTCTCCCTCTGTGTCTCTCTCTTGTTGCGTAGGCCTAACTGAAAGGAAAAGAAAATCAAATCCTCATTCCCTAAACAAACATCGCACACACGCCATTAGGCATTTCTATCTCTATCTCTATCCAAACTACGCACAAGGGCATCACAAAACCTTCCAAATCAACTTTCACACAGACATAAACACACAACATGGGCAGAGACAAACATTCTCCCTCTCTGACTTACTTTAATTCAATGAGTTTCATTAGTGCTGACACACTGTTTAGTGCGGTGAGAACACATTTAATTTACAGTGTATTAAAAAGGGACAATAACAATTACAATTAATCTGAAAGAAATCCCTGGTAAACAAACACATTTATTGTCTCTATCTTGTTCTGCATGACGCACAGACTGTTGTAGCTGCTCTTTTCATCATCTGACCAGCTTGACTATGATTGTTAAAAACTTTACTGACTGCATATTTTGACTGGTTAAATGAGAGAACAAAAAAGTATCCTCAGATACATGTGTAGAATTATTCACCACATAAACAAACATAATCATGCTCATGCTATGTATAGTCTTCACTAATAGATGTGCAGTCATCCACATTTTTTTAAGACTGAAGATCCTTGCTCTATCATCCTCCTGACACGTGCACCTCTGACAGTGATATTCTACCACCAAGCAATGTAAGGATAAATGGAGTACCAGCCTAAGAGTTTTGACATGTATAATAAGCTACGCACATCTTTACATAATAGAGTATGTCAGTGTCTTGCTGTGAATATAAGACGTACCACTTTCCAGTCAGAGGAAAAAAACTTAGGGGCGTGAATACTCAACAGACACACACAGCAAACAGGCACCAGCAGATGATACTATATCATAGTGTTTCTCAAATGATTTGCTGGCAACTAAAATGGGTCATACTGCTTCTTCTGTTGTGTGCACAATTTAAGGAAGCAGCAATATTTCGGGAAGCTTCGGCTACTCAGGGAAGGCTTTTGCTGAGTGGGCATGTGACAATGTGTCTCCATGTTCCTCTTGTTCCTGAGTGGACAGAGGCACTCTTTTTTTGCACCTGAGCCCCAGGAGACAACATGTTCCAGCATGTTTTAAAAGGTTTAAAGGTTTATTTTCATAATTACTAATTGTTTGTAGACCTATCTGGGTGGCACTTGGAGCTGCTCCTGGTGCTCAGACGAAGGACATCACTACAAGATAGGACAAGCAAACACTCGGGTTTGTGCTTCAATAGTTTTCCACTGAAAGTGACATCTCTTGTGTTAAATCTGCTATAGCCAATTAGAGTTTCCTCAGTCCATGCAGTTAACCACATCTCATTACGTAAATAAATAAATATGATACTGAATGACCTTATCAGGCAGTAAAGGGCATGAAAATGTCACACAGCATCAGAATCTCTCGCAATTCACCACAGTGACAAAGTGGATACCTGCATCAAATAGCCAGCAAGTACGTCACAGTAAACGTGCTGTTGAGTACTGTTGACTATAGGCTGCTTCCCTATGGGATAAGGTTTCAAACATGCAGATATAGCCACTGTCATCAGGAAGTGCCAACACACTAAGGACTTTACCTGCTGCAGCAGCACATCAGTCAAGGTGTGACAAAGCGGCGCCTGCATAACTGAACCAAACAAGCTCTGACCTCACATCACTTCATCCTGCGATGTTTGAACAGGGACTTGCTGCCTGCGCTATTAGCCCACTCAATCGTCGGTTTCAGCGACCTCATTGTACTTTTAGTCTATTGTGGTTTCGTTGATGTCGGCCTCCCTACTGAGGGCTTCATGGGCTGGTGTGATACTTTAATAGCTTTAATTCATCACTGACATAAACGTAAAGCGTCTGGTTAGACTGCCTCTCTCCAAGGAGAAATCAAACCCTGAGACAACAACACTGACTGGCGCAGCGCTGCATCCGTCAACCGCAATGGGAGACCAGTGTCCATCATTTGCACCGAAATCAAACACACAGAGAGAGATTTTATTACAAGCGAATGATGCAAAGCATGACAGAGACACCGTCTGAAATGAACATGGCTACAGCATGCGCCGACAAAAACCGGGTTTCAGATCTCTCTCTGTCTTATTGACACGACTGTATCTCCTATACGTCGGTGCAACTGGCTGCTCTCTTTAACTAGGTTACGCGATATAACCTTTTAATAACACCCAAGGATAACTAGTCCAGATGTAACTGCAAGTCCCTTTATGAGGACAGTAAGTGCGACAAAATCACTCTGAGCAGAATACAGAGAATGGTAGACAGGATAAGTCTCTGTTGGCATATTGAATGAATTACGGTGATTTTTCATTAAGGATATTTCTCTAAAATGTTTACAGCAAGCCTTACCTTATATGAGTCTAGACGCGTCTCTGTCGCCAGAGGCACGGTCCCGCTTGATAATCAAGCTTCAAGTTTCAATCATAGAGCACAGATACTGACGATCATGTGAAGTCCAATGTCAAACATACCGGAGCAGCCTCCGATTGCCGTGCAGCTTTCTCCGTTTTCCAGTCACGCACACCTGAGCCTCTCTCCAAACACCTCTCTCCCTCATCCCACCCCTTTTCCTCTGCTCTGCTTCTCCTCGCCTCAGCCCCTCTCCCCGCTTTCCCTCTGCTCATCTCTCTCCATGCACCCCCATCCCATCCCGCTTCTCCTCTCTCTAGCTTTACCCTCATAACTTCCCTTTCATCCACCCATCTCCAATTCTCATATCCTCCGGTCCCCCACTCTTCTCCCTTAAATTTCTCTCCAGATTATATACAACACATATCTTTTCATTGTACCCCCACCCCTCTCTTCTCCTTGTATTTTGGCTGTTTTGTCACGCTCTAGAGAATGTGCACATGGGTCATTAAATTTATTTATTTCGCCTCATGTGTCTTGCTTCATCCTCCTGTCCTTCTCTCACACCGCCCTACCTGATGTGGTTTCAAGTAGGGACAAAATAAAATAAATGATAATAAAAAGAAAACTTTCAGGAAAGAATAGACCAGCTAGCAACTGGTCTGCATACCGCTAATTAGAAGAGAGCAGAACTCCCAACAGCGTCCAAAAGTTAGCTGAATGCTATCTGTACTGCCTTTCTCTTAGAATATTTCTTAGCTTAAACCATGGAGAACGAAGTTTATCTGAACACTTATCGGTGCTGTCTGTTATTAGTTTCAACAATAAGCCAAATGTGTTAAGACAATCAGTTTGGGCTACTCTAGTTTGAGACATGCGCATTTGGCAACTAGCTAAATACTTCCGCAGACGCTAGTTTAGCTAAATGGCGACTAAACTATGTTGCCAAGCGACGCACCGCTGCCCATCAATTTATGCTTACCCTTCCCCAAAACCCAACTTTTCTCGCCCATAAACCCCAACAAGTCGGCTCCTGTGATACGTCGACCTACTTTTACCTTTCGAAAAACCACCATCTCAACACCAGCTCCCTCACACCGCGAGGAGGAGGGCTACGCACACTAAAACTGCTGTACGCAAGAGTGACGAAACAGCCTTCGACGTAACACCTGTAGAGGGTTCGAGCGTGATTCAGCCAATCACAGCCGAGGACACGTTCCTTTTCACGTTCTCTACCGTTTCAATTCATTCTCGTTAATTCAAATGGTATTGATTGGCGCGACGATGATTTCGTGAAGAAGAGCCAAAGCGTGTCGCACAAGGTTCAGAATGAAGGAAGCCATGGCTGCAGAGGGAACAACAGATAGAGACATACAGGGAAACACAGCAAGAACTGTGCAGTGTGATCTTATATTGATTTGTTTGACTGTTATTCTGTGTCTGTCTTCTCTCTTTCTCTCTACACATGCATTTTTCTCTGTCTCCTGTCTTTTACCTCTACTGTTCATTAAATCCTGCACTCACAAATGCCTTTAATTATCAATCTAAATAGTGATAGATCAGAAAAAATGGACCCAAAGTCTGTAAATTGCAAATTGTACTGCAGCCTGACAGTGGCTCTTCGTGATTTATAGCCTAATGTGTAGGATGAAGGTGGATTGTGCGCGTCTCTCTCCCCTCTCTGATCAAACAGACATCAGAGGTGACACTGTGAGCCGGTTTAACGACGCAGAGGACGAGATCGATAGCGTTTGAAGTTTCATAGCGGTCACAGGAGTAAAGAGCCATTAACCTATACAGCTTCGCCTGGCGTCCAACTTCAAGACCCACAGAGATCAAATCATTAAAGATAAAAAAAAAAAAAAAAAAAAAATCAATACAAATTTAATGGAAACATCCTGCTCCTCCTGCAAACGTCTCCAGCCATAAAACACTGACGCTGACGGCCGAACGACGGGCTGTTTTAGGTTTTCCACGAAAACAGACATATATCGTGTATTTGTATGGCACTGGAGCGTTTGATTTAAGTTGTATAATTATTTTTATTTGACTTTAAACAACAATAAAACATTATCTTGTTTGATTTTATTGTTGCTCAAAAATATCGTGGGTGATGGAAAGCTCTCTTAATGTTTCTTGTGCTCTCCTCAACTCTGGGGATTTTTTTTTTTTTTTTTTTCTGGAAATGTGTCTTACTGCCTGACAGCAAATGGGCTGAACAATATTTCCTCGCTGTAACCATACCAGCCCAATAACGTCTCATAAATCTTGCAGCAGAAGGAATTATAGGACATTGAAAATATCATATGTGTTATTAAGTCGCCATCAACTCTCAGTGAGCAGCTTATCGAAGACGCAGTGTCTCACTGGAAGATTAGAGAAGTGGCTGTCTGTAATTTACTCCTATAATACATAAAGGGGGTTATCCGAGGAGGCGTCCCCTCGTTGTGACTTTGAGATGCATTCCCATGCTTGAACTTGGCTGCTTTAGGAAAAATAAATGCATGTGAAACAGTCTTCACCCGGTCATACATCTATTTTCATCTACGCACGGAAAACAAGAGGATTTAAGAGTGGCATACCTTTGCTTGCGGGACAGGTGAATGCTCGTGGAGAAGCACAGCATCCCTCGCGCGTCCGTCAGGGCATCATGCTCGCGGTGGGTAATCTACTTTTTCACTATGGTAACAAATAAACCCCCCCGTCCTCTCTCTCTCTCTCCGCCGCTCCACGCGCTCCAATGAGGAGGCTCCGATCGCGTCACAGGTCACCCACCCTGTCTCTATCTCTCTCTCCCTCTCTCGATATCACACCTAGCTCCAAGACACCATCTGGAGATAGATACTTATAGAGAGTAGCCGAGAGGAAGAATGGGAGAGTCAGGGAGAGGGGAGTATGTGGGATAGAAGGGGTTTTAGAGCTTGCCTATGACCAGGCTTGGATTAATTTGCCAGCCAAATGCATTTGGGATTAGTAGACCATTAAATGAGCATAGACATACATAAGCACACGCACACACACAAATACACACAACTACAGTCTGTCTTTCTCACCCTCACACGCAGCTTTAGCTGATGCAGTGATAGCCTTACTAACCCTGACCTCTATCTCTGATGCTCTCTGTCTCTGTTTCACTTTTCTGAGCTGGTTTTGACACAAAAAATGGGCTAACAGGCCATCGTGCCAGTACACATGCACACGTAAACAGGCTCTCTCTCACAGACAATTTCACAGATGTGTGTTTAAGCATGAGTCTGCTGGTAGAAATAATGTGTGTTGTGGTAATAGACCTATATGCCATTTTTTTTATTGGTTTCCATGAGCCATAAAAAACTAATGGATTGAAGATTCCCAATGCTGAATTACCAAACAGGCTAGAGGACAAATGCAACACAGGCCTAGATCCCCAGGGGCCCCAAATATGCAGGGTTGTGGCAGTTAGATTAAGGCAATTTGATTAAGTGGACAGCCAGCTACTGCATTTTTACCTTTTTTACCTTGAAGTCCTGAAAAGGGGCTGTGTGTGGAAAATCTAGTTTTAATCCCTTTCATATCCCAGTTGATATTATGCTTGCCTGTTGTATATTCTAACATAAATTAGCATTTAATCAATTTCAGTACAGAGAACATGAGGGACTCAGTAAGAGCCCAGTGCTCACTTCTTGCCCACTAGTGACTAAATCTGGTCGTGAAAATGCCATCAGGAAAAAAACTAGAGTTGCAGATCAATATATGATCAGGTATATTTTTGTTATTATGAAAATCAAGCTGACTTTAGAAGTGGAGACAGGATATGTTGAAACCATGCTGTGAGTAGAGGTCAGCTGCAAATAACATAATGTCCCATGAATGAATTCCTTAATTGTGGGTGCTTCAGGGAAGGGCTGCATTCCACCATTAAGGTCATGAAGACACATTTTCAATTAAACAGTCAATAAAGTGGCACAGACATCAGTGACCTGATACACACAGAAATACATCAATAACTTCCACTTGTCTGTAAAATATTTCATCGACATCATAATCAGGCTGTTAACAAGAACAGTGGACCTTAATATTTACATCTTGACTTTTTCATTGATCTAGATCATACCCTGTATTCACCATATCGCACCTCAAATAGGGTACACACAACATGGCCAGTGATCACTTGAATGAACTGTTAAACAACTGAGTAGCCCACAAGGGATTTTGAGATACTCATAGCCGTAGTGAATCACCACATGTGCAGCAGATTTAGGAAAAAAGTCAACATTTCTTGGATGGGCCATCTCTGTTGATGCACTGCGACACATGCAGACTTTGGAGGATCCAGCCTCTGAATTTAGATGCAGCATAATCTTTCATCTGCTCTTGTGTCCCATCTTCAAGTCTAAGTCAACACGTGATAATTGGACGAGACTTTACAGATCTTTATCTGACAATAGATAGATGTTACTGGTAAGCTGTTTATCGGAGAATCTCTCTCAACAAATAAATGGATCCTTGGACACAGATTTTAAGAATTTCCTCCACCATTCACACTGACATCTACAATAGAGACTCACGCCACGTCCTTGATTTTCTAAAAAGAGCTGTGTAGGACAGATGAAATGAAAGCAGAAAATCAACAAGCAGCCAATGGATCAGCTCAATTTGTCTCATTTGATTCCAGTCAAACTCTCACTCTCACGCACACACACACACACACACACACACACACACACACACACACACACACACACACACAGGCAACAAACAAGTGTAACTCAATAATGGCTAAGATGGACACTTGAGACTTGACGGATGCAAATTTAGATCAATAAATGAATTAACATTGAAACACGTGACAGAGGAGAGTGCCACATATCATGGAGAATAAGGCAGATGACCATCATCCCGTTAGTGCACTGTATGTGCGTAATCTGACAGTGACACTGCTAAGCAGAGTGTGTGGGCTACAGTGGAGTACATCACATGGTGACAGGTCCCCTGGTTAGAAGAAAATAAGATTACAGTGACACAACAAATGAGACAAGGACACAGTGTGAGACATACCTGGGCTCTGTGTGTATAACTGGTGCGTAACTATGTACAAGTGCGGAGCACATGCATAGAGAGATCTATAGGGTAAAAATCTCTTTTTTACCACACTCCTCCGCAAATCACAAGCACAACAGAGTCAGTGTCACAGTCGGCAAATCAATTATTCAATGGCATTTCAAAATAACAGTGGATACCCATGGTTGCCATAGACACATAGCTGATTTACAGGGTTGTCACTTGACTGTGATATTCCCACTCTAAGTAGGACAAAAAAAGAGGAAAAAAAAAAAACTACAACCACGTAATGCCACCAGCAAAACAAGATTGTCAGTTATGAAACGTTCACACTCATGTAATATGATTTCTGCTCCACTGAACAGATGAAGACTGGGGTTTAATGTTTCACCAGTTCACTGAAATAATATCACAATATCACCATAAAAAATATTTTCATGTGACATTTTGACACAAAAGGCAAATCTGTCCGCCTTCGTCAACATTACACGACTGTAATCTAAAAAAATGTTGAAACTAGTTGAAACAGACTGCAATCAAGTGAACGAGCCTTACGTCACTGGTGAATTTACATATAATTACAAAATTATTGCAAGGAAGTGGAACAGATGTAGGCTTAATATGCAATGTAACGCAACACTGTGTTTATTTATTACATTTGAAGCAGAAAAATGCAAATTCAATGCACTTAAAAAAAATAGAGTTTTCAGATGCTCCAGTGGGCTGTTCCAGAGTCTGCATGCAAACTACAAACAGCCTCAGTATCGATGTTATCTGTCTGCACAGGTTGACAAGCCGTCATAGTGTCTCTGACTACCAGCACGCCCTGATAACAGGGAAGGCACACAAACTGGGGATGATGCAGCAGTATATGAATGCTGCAGAAAAGGGAGCCACTCTTAAAATATCTGTATGTTAGGGTTGCAGTTAATGATTCTTTTTTTGATCATTTGTCATTAGAGGATCAGCAAAAAAAGAGCCCATAGTGATGTCTTAAAGTGCGTGGTTTTGTCTGATCGGCAGTTGAAAAGCCAAAGGCACATAATAAAGACATATTGTTAAGACACATTGTTTGCGCCAATAGACGCCTCAAAAAACAGACTAAATTCACACTCAAGAAGCTAGAACCAGTGAAATTTGGCCATTTCTGCTTAAAATTGTCTTTAAATAATCAGTAGCTTATCAAAATCAATGCAGATTGGTTTTCTGTCAATTGACTAATGGTTACTGTAATTTAGATAGATCTGGCTAGAATGCAGATGAGGAGCCACACAGGGTCAGAGGTCAAAAGACCATGCTCTTTGTCCATCTCTGAACCACACACACAAACACACACACACACACACACACACACACACACACACACACACACGTGTCAGCGTTACAGACCAATCTTTTATATCATCCATCAGATGCAGCACAGGACATCGAAAGAACATTTGAATTCCCCCAGTACACACACATACGTACACACACATACATACACACACGCACACACACACACACACACACACACACACACACTTGACCAGCACTTACACAGACTTCCACTGACACTACTCCCTCCATCACTCCAGTCCTGTGAGTCAGCTGGTCACCTGTTAAAGGCTGGTTCATTGAGTACAAACAGTCAGGTGCAGCTGTGCTTGTTTTCAAGACTGTACTGAAAAGCAGTGTTCTAATTTTCAGAGAGATTTTCAGATTTATTTTTTTAAGCAAAATAATCACCTCCCTGGGCAACAAGGTGCAAATTATGTCTCTCCCCTGTAGATGAAATCAGGAAGAATTATCTTTCATGTGCGTGGGGCGGCGGGGTGGATTTGAATATGAATGAGCTTTCTGAAATGAGAAAAAAGTCAAAGAACCATAAGAAACACCTCCAGCTGGTCAGATAGTCAGCCTCTTCTCCTGGCTCATTATAGCTGATGAGGAGGGAAAGTCTAACTGCGTGTACTGGCCGTGCTGTGAGAGGCTACACTGCTGTTTTAAGGCAATCATCGGGTCGTGCTGCCCTCTTGTGTCTGCTTTTCGACAAGAGACGTATGAGAGGGTCAGCTCTGAAAGCTTTACATGATGTCACGTGGGTGTTGAATGACTCAAAAGTTACTGGTGAACTGCTGTAACTTGAGAGGTGAAAGTCTCAGTAAGTTCAAAGAAAAGTCTCTCTCTCTCTCTCTCTCTCTCTCTCTCTCTCTCTCTCTCTCTCTCTCTCTCACACACACACACACACACACACACACACACACACGCTGTCTGTCTCTCCCTCTCAGAGGAGCCCTGCGGACATGTTTATCCTGTGATGCTCATTCCTGTGCGCTCCGCTGCGTTCCTGCAGCGGGATAAGCTGCATCCCGTGCCTGGCTACGGCAGCATGTGACCGGGCTTGTGATCCGGAGGTTTGCGCTGAAGACTGTCTGCCCTGAGCCCGACTGTACCAGTCTGCAGAGTGTGAGGAGGGGAAGCATATGAGGAGGGGGGATCTCTCTCTCTCACTCTCCCTTTCTAGGAGTTTAACGTATTAAACATTCCTGTACTGTGCAGATGACCGTCACGCTGTACCATGTGGTCCAGCTGATGAGCACACAGTCAAAGACTTACTGTTGCATCTTCTTTTGTAATAAAACGTTTCCTAAGGTTCATATTTTATGTATAGTCGTTCATTGTATGAGCAGTATTTATTACACAAAACCACATTATTGCCACCATGATCACCACAGGTATGCTGTACTGTGTGCTAAAGCACAATTTTAGGATGTTTGTATTTTACATTAAGATTTCTATTTTATCCACTCTTCATTTCAGAGAGAATGATTGTACCACAGCACTGTGGCTTCACCTCCACCATTTACAACATGAAAAATAGACTACTTATGAGTAGGCTAATGCATCACTGATGGTAATCCAACAATGCAAAATAATGTCACACTGGCTGGGTATTCTCTTCTCACTCGGACACATTAGTGGAAACTGCAGCAACACAAAGGTAAAAGCATTTTCTTTTTTTTTTTAAAAAAAAAAAAAAAAAAAAGAAAAGAAAAAAGCAGTCAACAATGAACCTCTTTCTCTTACAGTTTGAAAAAGGGGTAGAATTGTATCCCCAACACTGCAAAACACCACTGATATTAAATGTTTGTTTGATGTAGCCGTCTGCGTGCCTCTCTGTTTGTATTCTCAATGATGTATCGGCATGCAAAAGAAAAAGAGGAAACTGCTGCTGCCCATTGTTATTTATGTGGCATGAAATGAGATTGAAACTCACATCAGCATGCATGACATGCAAGGTCATGAATCAAGTCCATAATGTGGACATGCTCTGAACACTGAACTGGTCCGTGGGAAGGAAGCAGTGCCTTTTGTAAAATGCAAGTAGTAAAAGCATAACTGCCAGAAAATGATGGAATAAGAGATGCTTTGACTGTTTATTCACATAGTGGTCTGGATTCTGTGGCTCTAAACTGTGCACACAAGCTACAACCAGGCTTTATTGAAGTTTTAAATATTAAACTCTATTCAGTGTTCCCCATGTTGTCCATTTTGTTGATTTTATGGCTCTGTTTGGACTGATATTTCCCCTTTGCAGATGTTTTTTTTTTTCAAGCTTTGCTATTCACAGAGAGCGTTGGTGCCACAAATTGACTTTTAGAAATATGAAACATAAAAGAAGAAATATTGAAAAGCTGCAGTTCTGTTTTTCACACCCCTGTAAGAATTAGTTAACTGTTTCGCATCCACGTGACATCTGTTATCATGTTTACCACTTTCATGTCTCTTGCCTGTTGTGAACAATTATCTGGGAACAATGTCACTCCATGTTTTGTGCTTTCTATTTCAACATGCTGTTTAGCAGAGCTGTCAGATATTCTTAATGCTCAGGACAATCAGCAACACTGTGGTGCGTTTTTTAGACCGACCAGAAGTATTTGATTCTGCTGGTCGTCATATTTTACCAGAAAAACCTTGTCAGGACTAGATGAACAGTCCATTACATGGTTTTCTGAATATCTCTCTGACAGAACTCAGGCAGTCATTTCAATAGCATTTGTTTAAACAATAAACAATATTATCACTTCAAACTGTGATGTACAGCACATTTTATTCTGATGACACTATTTTGTAGACTAAACTGGCCATTGCATGTCTTCATTCCACTTTTAATGCACTTAAACTCTCCCTTAACACACAGAAGCTTGTTAGAAATGCACACACACACACACACACACACACACACACACACACACACACACACACACACACACACACACACACATTTCTGCCTGAGGTATAGTGGATCAGAGGTCAGCTGGTCTCAAGACAAAATGAAAGAGGAATCAGGAATATTATCCTGAGCATGTGATGGTGTGTGTGAGTGCACATGCTTCTGTGTGTGTGTGTGCGTGTGTGTGTGTGTGTGTGTGTGTGTGTGTGTGTGTGTGTGTGTGCCTTACGTATGTGTGAGATCACACACTTTCTCGGAGTACGGCCCCTAAAACGGCTCAATGAGTAGGGAGAGAACAGGGGACTGTTGGCTGGGTGTAAGAGAGAGGTGGAAGGAGGTTTGGTAGAGGGTAAGATTGTAGCACAGAGGCGTAGCAAGTTTCACTAACCTCTTTTTTAGAATAACTTAGTAATTGGCTGCTTGTATAAATCCAGGTACCTGAAGAGTGTGTAGTTTTACGTGTTAAGTCTACTGCAAAGCTGTCTGTGGATCAAATTAGGTTGAATGTGTGATCTTATGTTTCAGTGAAGCTACTCCTCTGTGCTGCTGTTGTTTGTGAGCTGTGTTGTCTGTGAGGGCTGCAGGTTCTGCTGTGTCCATCTTTTCAGCAGGAGTCCACATTCTCACTGTGGTTAAAACTGGAGCTGCTGTGAATTTTCATCATGAGGAGCCTGTATGCATCTGTAGTTCTGCTGCAGCTCATTGGGACTTGTTTATGCCAGTTCCCTCGTCCCTGTGCTAACTCAGAGGGACTACGGACCAAAGAGTGTTGCCCAGTGTGGGATGGCGACGGCTCAGCCTGCGGCGCCCTGTCTGGTCGTGGTTTCTGCACTGAAGTGGAGGTCTCAGATGAGCCCAATGGGCCCCAGTACCCACACACTGGGATTGATGACAGAGAGCGTTGGCCTTTAGCTTTTTACAACAGAACGTGCCGCTGTGCTGGAAACTATGGAGGCTTTAACTGTGGTGAATGCAGGTTTGGTTACTGGGGTTCAAACTGTGCTGAGTACAGGGAATCAGTGCGTAGGAACATCCTGACCATGTCAGCTGCTGAGCAACAGAAGTTTATTTCGTATCTCAACCTGGCCAAGAACACCATCAGCCGTGACTACGTGATCTCCACAGGGACAAGAGCAGAGATGGGTGAAAATGGGGAGAACCCAATGTTCTCTGACATCAACACCTATGACCTGTTTGTCTGGATGCACTACTATGTGTCCCGGGACACCTTCTTGGGAGGACCAGGGAACGTATGGAGGGACGTCGACTTTGCCCATGAATCTGCAGCTTTTCTGCCATGGCACCGAGTCTACCTGCTTCACTGGGAGAATGAGATACGGAAGCTGACAGGAGATTTCAACTTCACCATTCCATACTGGGACTGGAGGAATGCCCAGTCCTGTGAGGTGTGCACCGATGCTCTGATGGGTGGACGTAGCGCTTTCAATCCTAACCTCATCAGCCCTGCGTCAGTCTTCTCCTCCTGGAAGGTAAGGACGTTTGGTTTGTGTCTTTCTGACTCTGAGTGTGGTCTGTGAGTGACAGCATGCATGTTTGAGGATGGCAAGATGTGCGAGCAAATCTTTCTTATCCATTATTAAGACACTAAAAATTCCTGAAAAAGGCCCGTTTTATTTCCATTTCACTCTGCAGGTCTGTTGTTCTAAAGCTAGTTTAGCCTCTTGATCCAAAGAAATGACAGATTTGGTTGTAAACACACAGTTTTTTAAGAATTCATCCTCAAGTGATCCAGCCAACATAAGAGATCAGAGTGAAAATCCTGCTTCAGATGTTTTGTATGCATATCCCAGAAAATGTGTAAGACTGTAACTTTATTCTAAGTTATTTCAAGAAATGTGTCACAAATATGGTTGTAAATTATATTTCAACCAAAGATCACGTTCTCCTGCTGGGTCTTACATTATGCCATTTGTCTTCACCAATGTTTATCCATGCTTACACTCCAAAACATTTAACACCCATCAGCCTGCTTAAGAGAAGTTAACATTCCTTTATGACAGCCAATTCACCAAACCAATAATGCATTGTGTGTTTGTACGTGTGCGTGTTTGCAGGTGATCTGCACCCAGCCAGAGGAATACAACAGCCGAGAGGCATTGTGTAACGCTACCGGGGAGGGTCCACTATTGCGTAATCCTGGCAACCACGATCCAAACCGCGTGACTCGACTCCCCACAGCAGCTGATGTGGAGTTGGTTGTGGGCCTCCCCGAGTATGAGACGGAACCCATGGACCGATTCGCCAACATGAGCTTTAGGAACGCGATAGAGGGTACGCACACACACACACACACATCATCATCATCATCATCATCATCATCATCATCACAATCATTTGTTTCTGAATCTGAAATGTGTCCCCTAAAGCAGCGAAAAATATACCCCTCCTCTCCCAGCCCACAAGCGCACACACACACACACACACACACACATTTGGATTACTCTACATGCTTAACCATTGAATCTGAACCCTGTTCTAATCTGTCTAATCTCGTGAATGAGTTTTAGCTCATTTGTTTTACGTAAGGGCAGGAATACAACTACATGTGCATGTCCGTGTGCGTGCATTCAGAGAGAAGAATGCACGTACATGGACACAAATTTGACATTTTTTTCATGACACTCAGCATGGCTTTCAGATTAACGTATTTCCATCAGAAGTTTTTTCTTTTCTTTGAGTGAATGAAACACTACTTGTATGAACTGTGCTGGAGTCAAAGGGCATCCTGTCTGTGGTTAGGTTTAGGCAACAAAGGCTCTTTGGTTAAGATTAAAAAAATGGGAAATTCATGGCCAAACAAATATTACATTTTGTGACCAGTTTAAGAACTGCCCTGACACAGATTTATTTATTCAAACCTATTAATACAGAGAAACAGAATCAAACAGTCAGAACTATGTGCACCCATGAAACAGGTGCTCAAAAGACGCATCCTGCTACTAAAACATGACAGTTTAATACTTCCATATACGAGTGTTCTTGCTTTATTAATGAGCATTTTATTTGAGCAATATCTTGTTGGTTGAGCCCAATGTTTTTTGTCCACGTTAGTGTCTAACGCATAGTTACCTTGAAGCATTTTCCATGAGCATCACTCAGAAAGAGTCACTTGCACTGCAAATAGCTGCTTCCACAGCCAGTGGCCTTCAGCTGGTCACAAGCTTAATAAGTCTCTTGTTTGTTTGTGTGCTAAACCTCATCCATCCTAGTTACACCAAACGTGCTTCAAAGATGTGAGAAATAATACTTCAAACACTACAAGTGAGAACATCCGACCTACTCAACAAACCTTTCTGCATTTCTGCAACAGAAAAGTGGAGCTTTTCTACAATCATCTGTTCCATCCTGAACAAAATTCACAAATATCTCTCAGTTCCTTCTTATCTTCCTGCTCATCTCCCTCCCTCATCTATACGTCATACATCTTTCTCTTCTCTTATGAACATGTTGTCACTTCTTTTCCCTCCTGCAGGTTTTTCTGATCCCGAGACAGGTCTTGCTGTGCAAGGCCAGAGCACCATGCACAATGCCTTGCACATCTTCATGAATGGCTCCATGTCCTCAGTGCAGGGTTCAGCCAATGACCCCATATTCCTGCTGCACCATGCTTTCATTGACAGGTGTGATGATATGCACAGGCTTAATGACACACAGGAAAAGAGCATTGTGGATACAAACTGCTGACAATCATAATTTCATCTGGTCGATCATACCATAAATAACCACTTTTGTTTAGCTTTTGTAAACTTATAAATTGCATGTTTGTGTTTCTCTTATGGTGTCCACCTCCTTGGTACTGCCATTATATTATTTTTCCATTCCTTTTCTATTTTTATCATATCCATCTTTGCCTATTCTTCTCTCCTCTCTGTCACTCTGTCCTTTCCTTCTCTTCTCCAGCATCTTTGAGCGCTGGCTCAGGACTCACCAGCCTCTCCGGACCAGCTACCCACGTGCCAATGCCCCCATTGGCCACAATGATGGTTACTATATGGTGCCCTTCCTGCCTCTCTATAGAAACGGAGACTACTTCCTGTCCAACAAGGCTCTTGGATTTGAGTATGCCTACCTGTTGGACCCTGGTCAGTGCAGAACAACAAACATGTCCAGTAAGTGAGTGTCTCAGCAGGTCTGCCTTTATGTTAAGCTGTGTCATCCTGTGTATCTCCACTACAGGCCAGAGATTTGTTCAGGAGTTCCTGACACCCTACCTCCAGCAGGCCCAGGAGATCTGGCAGTGGCTCCTGGGAGCTGGGATCCTCGGCGCGCTGATCGCCACAATCATTGCTGCATTGATTGTTGTTGCAAGAAGGAAGTGGAAGCGCAGCCAGAAGAGGAAGAGGGCATCGAGCTACGGAGAGAGACAGCCACTGCTACAAAGCAGCTCAGAGGAAGGCTCATCTTCATACCAGACTACCCTGTAACACACACAGATACTGTACATACAGCTGTATTTGAATGTGCAAAATATTAGGGACACTTGCATGAAGAAACTGGATGAGTCCAAAAGACTTTATTTGTTATTGATGTCCTGAAATGAATCTTTTTACATTTCAAAACAGTCGATGAAGGAACAGACGACTGAGTGAATGAAGTATCTTAAAAAAGAAAACACATTTTCCTGTCATGATATCTACTCAGTAGTTATGAGCATTGTCCTTGCCTTTTAGTGCCTTTTACTGAAACGCTTGCACCCCAACACAACGGAGGTGAAGGCTTTACAGGTAAAAAAAAAAAAAAAAAAAAAAACAAATTCACCAACATGTGTATTTGGATTTAGGTGAGCTGACACTTTAAGGTCTGAGACAATTTTAAAGGAGATTAGGACCAAGCAGTAGGGACCCAAGTTAAGGAGAAGTCCTTAATATTTTATACATTCATTTCATACTTTGAATATTTTTGTGACATCCATACACAAACTGACAGACTTTCAGAGCCATTAAGTGTTTGTTTTTACAGTGTAACACACTGTTTGACTGTTTGATTTGTACACTACAGCGATTATCTTCTTGTGGGCAGTTGAACTGTGACGTGTGTCAGGTTTAAGCACTTGCCTTTGTGGACATTTACTGTCTACTTACACAAGCTAGTGAGCAGTGCACTGTGTTTGGATAAGCAAGAACTGTGATGTGGACATTCCTTCCTTTGCAATTTCTTCCTCACTGCCCTGAAGCACAAATACACATAATTTATTCTTTCATCATAAGGTGCTGTATTTAACTGTGATTCTGTTTACATGACACATAGTGTATGTAAATAGTGTGAGTTTACTTAAGTACGCAGAGTTAAATAAAATTCAACTGAAATGTCTGCAGCTCAAGAAAAAGTTAGAAGTAAAGGAAGTATTTTAGATCAGGGCAAATCTGCGATGCTGTAGCTGTAGTGACTGCTCAGGGTGTCAAGGTCACATTATTTAGCCTCTCATACTGAATAAATCAGTGGAAGAACAAATTGAAAGTATTTCCTCTCATTCTTTCATTTCAATAGCAAAAATGCATAATTTCAGAACGTAATCTGAACATCTTGACTCCTCAGAATAAGCATGTCCATGTGCACGAGTACGTGTGCCCCTCTGACGCATGTCATCTTTCATGAGCAAAGAAAACGTAGCTGGTGTCATGATGAAGAAAGATAAATCATGAATTTGTACATGCTGCATTAAAATCAAACAAACAAACAAACAAATCCATTTTTTTCTCTGTGATTTATTTCTGATCTGTTGGATATGCAGGAATGTTGGCTAAATGCATTTACCCTGAGATAATCACGCTTTTTAAACTAACCAGGAAACAATGCATTCCACATATACAGTGACAGAAGTCATTTGAACACCACAGCCTACACTTAATACGTTTGTGCTGTCTGTGTAACGAGAAGCAATTGTGAAGTTAAAGGCTGCTTCACATTATCACTGGTGTAGTTGGTTTTGGTTAAACATCAAATTCATATTTTATGGCTAATTTGAATAACCAACTTTTCTCTTTTGCTCAGTTTGACAAGTTTAGACATACCTTAAGGGATGTCTAATCAATGCCACTGAACAGCTGATAAAAATAACATTGTTTCTTAAGTATATGCAGGTGACTGTGAATTATACTTGTAATGATATCGTAAACTGTGCAAGCATCAGAAATATTTTCCCACTTACTACGTGCAAGTAATTAAGATGAAATAAATAGAAAATCTCTTCTCTTATTTCAGACTGTGCCTTGTTCTTAAAAAAAGACGGCAATCCTGAAACTACACTACAGAAATAGAAATACAATATTTAAATAGATTTAAATTTCAAATGCTAAATGAATGGTACTTAATTGCAATTTGAGAGAATACCACTGTTTCAGTCACAAAATCAGAAATATCAAGATGCTGATTCTTTGCAGAAACCTGCTCTTTCCAGTTTTGGCCTTCTTTTCAAAATAATTGCTGACTCCAAAGCAAACTACTACAAATGTAGCGTCAAATTTAAGTTGTTACCAATTGCAATTCCATCTGCTTATTTCTTTTTATCAGTGACTTTACTTTCTCGAGATGTGTAAAAAATAATGAGATACTTTGTGGAGAAATTGCCAAAGCCCTGCAGAAGTTTTTCACAAAACATTACTTTAAACAACATAAATAAATTGAAAAAACAGCTAACTAAAAACACTGGCTTGAGGTGTAGAAAAGGTTTGCTTTGCATAAAAACAGATTTGTGACACACACACATGAACAGGGGACAGATAGTTTTAACAACCAAATGAAAACAGAGACTGACGTGTCCATTTTGGTTCCCCTTCTTCCCTCTGTTGAAATCAAATCACCTCAGATTCTAATGAGTGACAGCCTCACACACCAATCAAATACTCAGTTCCGCCTCACAGCTCACACACAGGAAGTGTTTGTCCTCTGAGGCGGGACACTAAAGCGACATTTCCCTTCAGGCCATCAGCAAATCCTGCTTCCATGACAGTGCCAACCTGTTTATAGAGAGCTACAGTCCGTCCCTTTCACAGCTAGTTTCTCTTCCAACTCACCTGTCAGATGATGTATTTTACAGTGAAATTTGAACTAATTGTAATTTCAATCAAGATTATAACAATGATTCGGTTGGCATTCATCAACAGCAGCTCACTTAGGGTTATGACTGCGTTCCAACAGGCTGTAGACTTTTGGACGCTAACAAAACAGTTGAATTGACAAAGCGCTCAATTTTTAATGTCCTGTAGAGGATAACCACACTTATTATGGATAGAAAAGCTAGTGAAACAAAAGCCTGAAGTGGTCCTGGGTGGGGACTTCGCTCTCTATAATCTACGTTTTTTTGGTCAGTAGAGCTTGTTGGTTGTCAGTTTGGTGTCAAGTAAAAGTTAAATGAAGGTCTGCAGTCATAGTGGTTAACACAGCTGATGATTGTCTGGTCCCTGGTCGCCACTGAAAGATGATTTCCCTCATGTCTAATATCATTATCTTGTGTTTGTTTCTGTGGAATTGCAGGTTTGGCCTTTTTTCCTCTCACGTAAGACTCCAGCATGAGAAACAAATTCACTCCACAGAGGGGTGGTGTCAGGGAAAAGATGAAACCCAAGGGCAAGTTTACAAAACCAGAGCACCATGAGCACGAGAATCTGAGCAGGAAGCTGGTCTCTTTGCTTTTCTCGAGGTTGACTGGATCTGATGCTGAACCTCCTACAGTCCTTAGCTGGCTGTCAGGCTGGTGTGTACAGAGGAAAAGGCCTGCTGCATGTTAATGACTTGTCTTGCTGGGTATTTTGTGACCATGAGCAGGGATATGGCATATAAAAGGCATATGAAATAGTAATGTAGTCTGTGAATAATCATCTTACACAGATTCATAAACGTGTACAAAATTTCAAGTAACCAAGATCAGCCAAAGATATTCAGAAATGTACTTCAAATTTGCCCCTAAATGTACGAAAATCCATCCATCCCAAAGTTGCTGCTTTCATTTTTGAGGCTGAGCTCAAAGTGTAGTGCCAGCTCTGATGTTTGATCAGCTGAAGGACTCCTTGTTGAATTCAAAGGTTGTTCCAGAGGATCGGGCTGAGTTACACAGTCTGTGGAGAGTCCTGGAGATGCCCTTTGGTCCGCAGCAGAAAACACCGACTCGCTTCCTGAAACCACAGCGAGAGAGAGTTAATGAATGAAATAACACTGAATTCATACTCCACCCCTGGACATCCACACTCTATACTCACTGCTTATTGGTATTCCCAATCTCATCAAACAGTAACTTCCAACTGGGTCGACCAACCAGCAGCCTCGAGGTGAGCAGGCGATACTTCTCCTCAGACATGCTCTGGAAAAGAGAGGAGATGACAACAACATCCCGCTTTTCATTAAACCTGCAAGAATTATTTTGGCCATTTCAGGGCAGCGGAAACAAGCTGTGAACACCACTGACATCACTTACTAAGCTGATGTTGCCAATTAACTCAGTTGTAGGTGAAAATCCAGCAGTAACAGCAAATTATCTTTCATTTAGGAGTCACATCCGGCCACCTGGCTGGAGTTGGTTTTCACCAACTCTTGAGGGAAATGTTTGGAGCATTAGCTGCTAAATGCTCCACTATGTTCACCAGCTAGTCTGCGTTGATCTGATGTTTGATGCAGAGGTCATGTACAGTGTAGAGCTTCTTCACTGAAATCAGCTGCCTGCTGCTGCCAATGATATAATGATATGAGAACCGTGTGAATGAACCTGACCAGTAAAGTTGTGGGTAAGCTCCCTTTACAGCTCCAAAAAGCTGCGTCTGAGTGGTTCAAAAATTGCTGTCACCACTGCAACAGGAAGAACATCCTTGCTTTAGATGAGCATTTAACTCAGAAACATACATTCAGTGTACACCATACATTTTAAATCTCCTTTACGAGACATCTGATCAATGTAGCAGCGGATTGGCGACACATACAATCTTTTTCTATCAGAAACTCACCTGTTGATTCCTAATAACAAACCAGTATGGCACAAGGAACACTAGTTAATCGACCTGACAACTGAAAGAAGGAAAAAGCACTGATTGAACACACGGGACCGAAGACAAATGAGGCAAAGGTGAAACTAATCTACAATCACAAAGGCAGGAAAGAGACAGAGGCAGGAGGTAGAACTAAAGAGCACATGTGGAGAAACTCTTGCAACATAAAACAGGAAATAACGAAATTACAACCCCAAAACATCATCTTAAAAATATTCAGAGGACTTCCTCCATCTTGCTCTGCCTCCAGTTCCTCCACTTCTCCTGCTTTCTCCTGCTCACCTACACTTTGCAGGAGCCTGTGCTCTCTGCTTTCAAGCCTTTAACTGTTATCTGAAGTGCAAACAGCTGCAGGCAGTT